>JAJONR010000634.1:0-184518 GCA_029582245.1 Solanum etuberosum | reverse complement strand
CCCCCCCCCCCCCCCCCCCCCCCGCCCCCCCCCCCCCCCCCCCGATTTTACAATGAAATCCAAAATAAGGTCAATCATACGTGTCCATAATATTAAGTAATTTCAAATTATTTTAACGGATAAAGGCCTAAAATACCCTTAAACTATGACATTTGGTACATTATTTCCCTCCCATCCACCTTATGAGTGTGGCCCGTTAGAAATAAGGGTATGTTTGAGCCAAAATGTTGACGTCAGGGGTATTTAGGGGCTGAAAGGTAGACGGAGGGTAATTTTGTATAAATTCAAATAGTTGAGGGGCATTTTAGGCCCTTCTCCGTTAGAAAATTACAATTTTTCATCGGTGGTCTTCGAAACTCATAGAACCTCTAGTGTGTAAAGAGCCACCCTTTATGGAGGCCCGAGTTACCTTTGCTCGCTCACACTTGTTCTTAAATTTAGGAGTGTTCCATTTCTCCAAAAAATTAACCCATATTTCTTCTCGTAACCAACTGGGCTTCTTATTATTTTTTCGAACTTCGAACAACATATCTACAACTCGTATACGAGCTTTTTCTCAAAAATGGAGTTTATCTTGTTCTCATAACATGGTTTCCATCTACACTTCAACTGCATGGTAAATAATGTCATTAGATTAGAAATTCTATATTTGATAACTAATGTAAAAATAAATTTTGTTAGTACTCTAAACTGATTCCATATTTGTTCCCTAATATTGTACGGAAAGTCTTTCCATCTACCCCAAGAATCATTGTCGAATTGTTGAATAGATTCTAAAACTATATGCGAGCCAACATATGATGGCGCAAACCTGCATTAAACTTAATTAATGTAAGAAGTATATTCACCAAATTAAAAATAACATAAAGATAACTTACCCATCCTCATCAGGGGTGATAATCAGCCTATGAAAAACATCATATTCTCTAGCATCTCCAAAATTTTGAGTCTTTGAAAAAGTTTGTGCAGTAGTACTATTGATGGATGGTGATGCTGGTACAAAACTATAGTATTAGACCTAATGCTAAGTGTGGATGATTCTGGAGATACAGCTGGAGTCAATGATGGAAGCAGAGATAAGGAGCTGTTATTTTAACTTATCTGACAACTCGAAGAAGAACTTATACGAGCTGTGGGCACAATATTATTGTCAAGACTTGTATTCGTGTCTGGTGGTGGTATACTAAAAAAAAAGGTGGTAATGAAGTTGACAGGGAGGAAAGCCAAGCGGTAATGAAGTCGACAGAGGAGAAACATCGGGTGGAAGTGAAGGCCGCTGAAGAGGAACAACAGATTGCAATGAAGTCACGTGAGAAGGAAATGTTATCTCCTGTATTCAGAATAGCAAATCAGAAAATAATAAAATATATATAAAAAAAACTATCCAAGTCCATAGAACCCACTATGTATCCTTAAAGAAATTTAATCCTCTCAAGTACCCGAGGTTGTAGATTAATTCCTCCCAAGATAAAATGGATTAACCATTAAAGAAGTAGCGGTACCTCAAATTTTGATAATTTCAACGAACTCAAAAAGACAGCACGAGATTACACAAAGACACGATAGATCAATTTTTTTATGAGAAATGTATGCAGAAGAAGGGAAAAATTTGATGCCAGAAATGAGAGAAAACCTCTCTATTTATAGCCAACAAAGGATAGGTTGAAAACGTGTTAATTGTGCCTTATCGGAAATGTCACAACTCCTTGGAAAAGAGACAACCTTTTAGAAAGGTCACAACCCTTTGGAAAAAGCACAATCTTTTGAATGGTCACAACCCTTTAGAAAAGGCACAACCTTTCGTAAAGGTCACAACCCTTCGTAAAAGTCACAATCCTTCAGGAGAGTCACAACCCTTTACTTCCTATTCATACCGTTAAAACCCAACAAACCCCACATGAATAGGAATGACTATTGTTAAAACATATGCATGAAAAAACTGTGTGACTCGTAAGTAAGGATTAATTGCATTAGATAAGTAGGTTTCCCTTTGAAATTTCCGTAGTGAATATATCAGATATACTTGGTTAATCGGTAGATTTGATATCTTTGAACCGTTGAGCTTTGGTGTATACCTAGACAATATAAGTCACACAATCAACCTTTGAACTGTTTTTGGTTCTCATTATTTTATTCGTTTCAATATCCATGAACACGTCTTGGTTTATAAGTGATTAGAGAACCGGCCTTACCGTATTATCCTTGAAGCGGCTTACACTTGACACTTACGTAGGTGACTTCTAAATGTGTTATCCCATAGATACACCATTTTATATACGATGTATCAAACTTAGAAACCATTAAAAAGTCCTATTGTCTTCATCATTGTTACTGAACATTGTCTTATCATTAGAATGGACCATAAAATTAATTTTGACAATGTTGAATGACTTTATTTTGTTTGATCTCCTTGAATCTAGACCTTGGGATCTCTAGTCTTCTAGGTAGAGTTACCGCCACAATGACTTGTCCTCGGCAATAGTCCTATTCCCTTAGATAATCTATCAACTCCCTCTCTAGTTAGGCCTTTTGTAATTGGATCTGACTTTACGTAGTCAATTGTGATAATTCCACTAGAGAGTAGTTCTCTAATGATATTATGTCTACGTCATATATGACGAGACTTCCCGTTATAAGTCATGCTCCATGCCCTACCTATTGAAACTTAACTCTCACAATGTATGCATACTGTTGCTAAAAGAGTGGGCCAACAAATAATATCTTTCAAGAAATTTCAGAGTCATTCAACTTCTTCACCGGCCTTATCTAGAGAGATAAACTCAAATTCCACAGTAGAGCGAGTGATACATGCCTGTTTGGAAGATTTCCAAGAGCTTCTCCTCTACCAAAATTAAATACATTTCCACTCGTGGATTTTACTCCATTTGACATGGTGATTCAATTTGCATCACTATATTCTTCCAATACTGTTGAATATTAATTATAATGCAAAGCATAGTTTTTAAGTATATTTTAAATACTCTAATACTTTTTTCATTATCATCCAATGAGTTTGATTGATATTACTCATGAATTGACTCAGTTTACTAATAGCACATGTTATATCTGATTGCGTACACTTCTAAATACTCTAGCATATTTCAATTGGGAGTCACTTTCACCTTCATACTTTTGAAGTACAAAGCTCACATTTATTGGAGTCTTGACAATATTTCTTGTGGATTTCTAAGGATTCTTACACCTAAGATCACATCAGCAACTTCAATGTCTTTCGTATCAAAGTTTCTTTCTAGCATATGCTTAGTAGCATTTATGTCAAAAAATGTCTCTATTGATGATCAACATGTCATCAACATAAAAACAAAAAATGACCTTGTGATTTGGAGTGTCTTCAATGTAAACACATTTATCACATTCATTAATCACAAATCCATATGCTAATATGGTTTGATCAAACTTCGCATGTTATTATTTGGGCGCTTGTTTTTAGTCCATAAGGCGACTTAACAAGTTTACACACTTTGTTTCCTTTGCCAGGAACCACAAAGACTTCAGGTTGTTCCATGTAATTTTATTCCTCCAATTCTCCATTTAAGAAAGTTGGTTTCACATCCAGTTGACAAATTTTAAGTCCATATACCACAACTAGCACAATTAATATCTGAATTGGTATAATCCTAGTAAGTGGGTATTATGTGTGAAAATAATAAACATATTTTTATTGTCCAAAGCAAATGACAACATGTCTTGCTTTGTATTTATCAATAGTTTCATCAACTTTCTTTTCCTTTTGTAGATCCACTTTGAATCAAAAGGTTTATTTCTTGGAGGAAGATCAACCAAATCCCAAGTATGGTTGCTCAAGATTGAATCTATCTTACTATTTACAGCCCCTTTCGAAAACAATGAGTCCACAAAAGACATAGCTTCTTCGAATATATGAGACTCATTGAAAAAGAAATGTTACAAAATTAAATCTGAAGGAAGTAGATGTCCTTTAAGTAGATTCTCCTTTGGTCCTTTAGAAGATCGTTTAGACCCTTCATAGACTATCTGAAGGTTCAGACTTAAGAACCATAAATTAACATGCTTTATTATTTATAACATATTAATGAACATACAATCCACAGTCTTAGGTCCTATTTTGACCCTTTTGGGAATATGAACATGGATTTTTACTTAACACCCCCACACTTTGAAATATTTCAAGTTGGATTTTCCTCCTTTCTATTTCTCATATGGAATAGACTTTCTTGAAAAATGTTAGATCACTATCTTTCAAGATTTATTGATTGTATATACTTTAAGGGAGACAAACAATTCTCTATCAGTATACAACAAAGCTTGAACAAACAAAACTTTTCGTTGCTCCTTTTCTTAACATAAAAAACTTTTTGTTGCTCTCTTTATGAACATCCAAAATTATTTGTTGTTCCCTTTTGCTGTAATGATAGCTTCCCCCCAAAAGTTTTGTGGTAACATGAACTTATAAGTAAGACATTTAACATTTCCTTCAAAGTTTGATTTTTTCCTTTCAGCAATTTAATTAGATTGAGGTTAGTATGGGTAGTAATTTGATGGATGATTCCACATTCCAAATATATTTCTGCAAAAGGAGATTCATATTCTCCACATTTATCACTTCTAATCATGGCAATCTTTTTATCCAACTGATTTTCAACTTCAATTTTATATTGCCTAGATGTTTCTATTGCTTCATCCTTACCATTCACTAAATAGACATAACAGTATCTAGTGCAATTGTCAATAGAAGTTATAAAATATATTCTTCCACTACGAGATGGTGTTGACTTCATATCACAAATGTCAGTGTGAATCAACGATGGATATTCCTTTCAACAAATTTAGCAGAATGCTTAGTATACTTAGATTGAACAAAAACTTGACATTTTTAGTTATTTCACTTAAAGTTAGGCTAAACTTCTAAGTTGATCAAATATTTTGTTCTGATATAATTTTTTTTCACGAATATTTTGTTCTTTACTTTTTATAACTTTTTCATATAAAAACAGTGTTTTAGAGTCAGCACCTTGCTAGATGTTCTTTTCAGAAGGACATTTCCATAACATTCAATTTGGTTGTTATAGAATTACCCATGACAATACATGTCTAACACTTGTCATGATCAAGGCCAATCAAGGCTAAACTTCAGTTGACCTTCCAAACAGATAAGACATTCAAAATTTGAATTCAACAAGCTATAAGGCTACAATGAATCTGAACAAAACAGTTACAAAAAGTAACCACCGCATGTGCTTGGCATGTGCCATGTGCTGGCCGAAATTCGCCACTTGATACCCGTTTCCCTCCATATTTTTTGGCGCCAAGGAAGTGTCTAGGACAAGCCTAGCCATTGCCTGGCCATAGTTAGCTCTGATTCTACTGCCTATGCCAATGCCTGCGCACTGCCAACGCCTTGTCGCTGCCCTGCCACTGCCTTGCCTACGTTTTCCTTGATCATGCTAACTTTTGTTTCCCTCGTTCCATTCATTGTTTTCTTGCTGCTTTAGCTTTGCCTTTTCCTATACTTTAATTTTGCTCAGCCCGATTTTCCCACACTTGACCACACCATGTTATTTTCCACCTGCCAACTTGTCCATGTCTGACGTCGACCAGTGCCCATGTCATGCCATAACCTGCTGCCTTGCCTGCGCCCATGTCATGCCATAACCTGCTGCCTTGCCTGCGCCCATGTCATGTCATGGCACTCCCTTGTCAACCTTTCTTGACACCAACTTAGAAATGCCAGCGTCTTGCCCACATGATTGATTCAACCCGCAAGACCTTGAAAAAGTCATTCATGCCAACCCTTTGCCGCCACTGTGCCATGCCGAATCTTAGGTCATGTACCTTACAAACTTCCTCCACCCTTTGAAACTCAACGTCCTTGTTGAGGACATTCCTCATCTAATATGTAGATTTGGATTGGGAATGCAGATCATCCCCTGCCCTCTATCTTCATCTTCCACCTATGTCAAGGCATTAATGTACGGTTTTTCTGCTTCCTTCTCCTTCTCCTTGTCCAATTAAGTAGAAATCAAAGCATTTATGTTGGCTTGTATGGGGCAATCTCTTTTCAAATGTCGACCACCACAAGTAAAGCATCCCCCAAACTTTCCTCCTTTCTGTTTTAGAGAAGACTCCCCTTTCCTTGCTTCCCCCCCTTCATATTTGTTTGCAGTAGCTTGGCCCTTCCCATTTCTTCCACTCCTTCCCCTTGTCTTATGACTTAGATTTCAAAGCATCCTTTGGGTTGTCACCATCATCGAAGTCAGCCAACTTATCTTCTGCTACAATTGCAGAGTTAAGAGTTTGGACATTCTACCTTCTCAACTCTCTTTGTGCCCATGCCTTCAACCCGCTCATGTAATAGTGCAACTTCTCTTCCTCTACCATGTTACCTATATTGAGAATCAAGGACAAAAAATCCTTGACATAATCCCTCATCGTGCCGCTTTGTTTCAATCGTCGCAGCCCATCCCTTGCAACCCAAGACGAGTTGCTTTGATGAAATTGGGTTTTTAATGCCCTCTTCAACACCTCCCACTCTTCAATTTGTGGAAGATTAGCACTCTGCACTTCTGCAACCCTTGTTCTCCACCAAAATATGGCATCATCACCCAAGTAATATGACCTAAATATTTGTTTTACAACATAAACATGACTGATCACTAATCACAACTGTTTGTCTATACAAATAATATTATTTTAATAGACATATCTTTTCATGAAAAATCACAATATCAGTGAAACTTTTTCATCAAAGAACACAATTCTTTTGTGTATATATATATATATATATATATATACAAGAATTCCATTACTTTTCATATCTTGTACTTTTAAATTTAAATTAGAATATTGAGTTTGAAAAGACAAGATATGAAATTTAATGATATTCTTGTATTATGTTAGACCCACAAAATTCTTGGAGTTTATTTGATATTGTGGTCGTTTAGTCTCTCTTTACTAGTATATGATATGACTAGTATAAAACTACCAAATTATATATATACTTGTTCAAACGAACTGCGTTCTTTGATGAAAAAGTGTTAATTAAAACATTGTGATTTTTCATGAAAAGATATGTCTACTAAAATAAATTTCATATTAAGTAGAAAACTACAAAAGTTTTTTTCCTCCTCCAAACAAAATACATATTAATAATAATAAATATACGTAGCTAAGTTGGTTGGCTACCTAAACTCTCACTTTGTTGGTAAGGGTTCGATTCCCTGCATCGTAATCCCCCCCCCCCCCAAATATCATCACACAATGAACATCTATCCTAATATTTATGAAATAAATATCATAACTTATAAAGGATAGAAAAAGAAATAATCAAGGAAAATAAATATCGGACCTGATTTTTACTATCATTGAATCATATTCTATCTGTCAACAACAATTCCATGCAATTCACTTTTTTGCTAATTTTTTCTTTCCCGGTTTCCATCAGAATCCAATTTTCCTTAGAAGACATTAAATTCAATGATAAACTAAACTCATGTTCAAATATTGTTTGGAGACATTATATGTTCATTTTTATGCACAAAATAGCTTTTCTCATTGAAAAGAAAACTAAAGGGGTGTAATGCTTGAATGCACTTGGGAAGAAAAATAAAATAATCTTACCCATGAAAGAAAAATTTACTACTGAAAATATACTCGAACATATTAAAGTACTCCTAATTCATCCAAAATCTCTTTTATCATATCATATCATATATCATATATATATATATATATATAAAAGAACCCTAGTCCCGCCTACGTGGTGCCACCAAAAACCAGGATTCCTTTTTAATTTATTTATTTCCAAAACTAGTCTTTCCCTTTCATGAAAAGTTGTGACTTTTATGAAAAGTTGTGACTTTTATGAAAAGTTGTGACTTATATAAAAAAAGTTGTGACTTTAATGAAGATTTGCGACTTTTATGAAAAGTGTGACTTTTATGAAAGGTTGTGACCGTTCCAATGGTTGTAACTTTTCCAAAGAGTTGTGACCATTACGATAAGGCACAATAAATATTTGTTCACACTACCCTTTGTTGTCTATAAATAGAGGGATTTCCTCTCTTTTTTAAAACAACAATTCCTTGCTTCTTCTTCTCTTTCTCCTCTCTTTTCTCTTCTCTCCAAACCCTAACTCAATTTTCAATAGCGTAAACTGAATCCCATCAGTAGAGACCCCAACTTAATTTCCAAAAACGAATTTAATAAATTGGGTAGTGAAAAGACCACAATACCCCTCTAAAATCCGGTTTTGACTTTCTTATCTAGACAACTCAACTTCAAATCGGCATATCTCCCTCATACAAACTAGAAATCGCGCAAACTCGGCGGCGTTTGAAAGATAATTAAAGATATTTCCTATGGTATCTTGTAGCACACCTAACTCATCCTGAGCTAGGAGTTATGGTCGTTTGAAGTTGACCAAAAACCCATACTTAACATAACTTAACTAATTTTTCAGATTTTTCATTGTTTCCAAAAATGACTCTTTCTAATTCTAGGTCTTTCACTTAGCGAGATGTAACAATATCTCCCCCTTGGGAACATTCGTCCTCGAATGAGATTACTCTTAGTAAGTTAAGGGCATAACATCAAACATTCAGTTCAAACACCCAACAATCAAATCTAACACATTAAGCATATCAATTAAAGAGTACTAAGAAGAGAATTAGTACCTTGATCTGGAATTTCTCCGGGCACAAAGAGATGTGGATATCTCTTCTTCATATCCTCCTCAGCCTCTCAAGTAGCTTCCTCAACAAATTGATTTCTCCAAAGAACTTTGACTGATGCTACTTCCTTGGTCCTCAACTTGCGAACCTGCCTGTCTAGAATCTGAATAGGGATCTCCTCATAAGACAAGCTATCCTTGATATCAATATCTTCAGTTGGTATGATAAGTGAAGGGTTTCCCATGCACTTCTTTAACATGGAAAAATGAAATACCAGATGAACCACTGCTAACTCTTGGGGTAGCTCCAACTCATAAGCTACATTGCTAATCCTCTTGGATATTCTGTAAGGACCAATATATTGGGGACTAAGTTTCCCCTTCTTACCAAATCTCATAACACCCTTCATGGGTGAAACTTTCAAATATACCCAATCATCTACTTCGAACTCTAACTCCCTTCTCCTAACATCAGTGTAGGATTTCTGACGACTCTGCGCTGTTTTCAACCTCTCTTGAATGACTTTCACTTTCTCCATAGCTTGATGAACTAAGACTGGTCCTATCAACCCAGCTTCACCAACTTCAAACCATCCAAGAGGAGATCTGCACCTTCTCCCATAAAGAGCTTCATTAGGAGTCATTTGGATGCTAGAGAGGTAACTATTATTATAAGCAAACTCAATGAGAGGTAGGTGATCATCTCAATTACCCTTGAAATCAATCACACCTGCCCTCAACATATCTTCTAAGGTTTGAATAGTGCGCTCTTCTTGACCATCTGTCTGAGGATGGAAAGCAGTACTCAAGTTCACCTTTGAACCCAAGCCTTTCTAAAAAGATTTCCAGAACTGTGCAGTAAATTGTGCACCTCTATCTGATATAATCGAAACTGGCACCCCATGAAGTCTAACTACCACTTGAAGATACAACTTGGCATAATCCTCTGCTGAATGGGTAGTCTTTACTGGCAAACAGTGGACTGATTTTGTCATTCTATTGACAATCACCCAAATAGAATCATGCTGCCTACTAGACCTTGGTAAACCTGTGATGAAGTCCATATGGATAATCTCCCATTTCCATTCCGGAAGTTCTATTTTCTGAGTCATACCACCGGACCTTTGGTGCTCTACTTTAACTTGTTGACAATTCGGGAACTTAGCAACAAACTCTGCAATGCCCTTCTTCATACTACTCCACCAATAAACCTCTCTCAAATCACGATACATCTTTGTTGAACCCGGAAGGATAGAATATTTAGAGCTATGAGCTTCCTCCATGATCCTCTCTTCGAGTTCATCCACCCTTGGTACACACAACCTACCTTGATACCTCAATGCACCATCTTCCCCTTGTTCAAAAGCCAATACTTTTTGCTTATGAACATTTGCCTTCAATTCAAGCAAAATAAGAACTTGGTCTTGTTTCTTTTTCACTTCTGAAACTAATGATGATTCAGCCCCATTCATCACCACTACTCCTCCTTCTGTGTAATCCATTAGTCGAACTCCTAATCGTGCAAGTCTATGCACATCTTTTGCTAACTCTTTCTTATCTTCCTCAAAATGGGCGGTACTACCCATAGATAATCTACTCAAAGCATCATCAACAACATTATCCTTACCTGGGTGATAAATAATACTCATGTCATAATCTTTGAGTAACTCTAACCACCTTCTCTGTCTGAGATTAAGCTCTTTCTGACTAAACACATACTGAAGACTCCTGTGATCGGTGAACACATCCACATGGACACCATAAAGATAGTGACACCATATTTTCAAAGGAAATACTACGGCAGCCAACTCTAGATCATGGGTTGGGTAATTCTTCTCATGAACTTTTAACTGTCTGGAGGCATACGCTATAACTTTGCCATTCTACATTAACTCACAACCCAAACCAACTCTGGACGCATCACAATATACCACAAAACCTTGAGTACCTTCTGGTAAGGTCAATACTGGGGCAGTAGTCAACCATTTTTCGAATTCCTGAAAGCTTTTCTCACAAGCTTCAGACCATTGAAACTTAACTGTATTCTGAGTCAACTTGGTCAAAGGGGATGAAATAGATGAGAACCCCTCTATGAACCTTCTATAATATCCAGTTAACCCCAAGAAACTCCTAATATCAGTTGAAGATGTGGGTTTAGGCCAATCCTGCACTGCCTCTATATTCTGCGTGTCAACTCTAATCCCATCACCGGAAACAATGTGGCCTAAGAATGCCACAGACTCAAGCCAAAACTCACATTTAGAGAACTTAGCATATAACTCCTTATCCTTTAGAGTTTGGAGAACTATCCTGAGATGACTAGCATGATCTTCCTCATTCCTCGAATAGATTAGAATGTCATAAATGAACACGATAACAAACATATCTAAATAAGGCTTGAATACTCTATTCATAAGGTCCATGAATGTTTTCGGTGCATTAGTTAAACCGAACGACATGACCAAAAACTCATAATGACCATAACGGGTCCTGAATGCTGCCTTTGGAATATCACATTCCCTTACCTTCAACTAATGGTAGCCTGATATGAGGTCTATCTTAGAAAAATAAGAAGTACCCTGAAGTTGATCGAAAAGATCATCGATTCTCAGAAGAGGATACTTATTCTTAATAGTAACCTTGTTCAACTGACGGTAATCTATACACATTCTAAAAGAACCATCTTTCTTTCTCACAAATAAGACCGAAGCTCCCCAAGGTGAGACACTTGGTCGAATGAAACCTTTCTCTAGGAGATCTTTCAGCTTCTCTTTCAACTTAGTTGGTGCAATTCTATATGGCGGAATAGGTATAGGACGAGTATCTGGAAGAATATCTATACCGAAGTCTATCTCTATCTCAGGAGAGACTTCGGGAAGATCATCTGGAAAGACTTCTGGAAACTCTTTTACTACTGGAACTGACTGAATATGAGGTATCTCAACACTAGAGTCATTAACTCGGACTAAGTGATAGACACACCCCTTGGAAACTAACTTTCTCACCTTAAGATACGAAATGAAATGACCTTTAGGCACTGTTGAACTACTATTCCACTCTATAATTGGCTCATTAGGAAACTGGAACTTGACAACTCGAGTTCTATAATCAATGGAGGCATAACAAGCATTAAGCCAGTCCATACCCAGAATAACATCAAAATCAACCATGTCTAACTCAAGTAAATCAACCATGGTGCTCTTATGATTGAAGGAAACGGTACAATCACAATAGACTCTCTCAGCTAGAATAGACTCCCTAACAGGTGTAGAAACACAAAAGGGCTCACAAAGTTGCTCAGGAAGAACATCAAAATTCATAGCAACATAAGGTGTTACAAAAGATAAACTCGCTCCTGGATCTAGCAAAGCATAAACATCAAAGTTAAAGACTTGGATCATACCAGTGACAACATCTGGCGAATCCTCTTGCTCTTGGAGACTCGCGATAGCATATATGTGGTTTGTTCCTCTGCCAGCCCCTGAAGTAGCTCCTCTAGATGCAACTCTGTCTGGTGGAGCAACTGTTGAAGATTGGCCTCTATTTCCCTGATTCCCATTACCTTGCCGGTTCTTAGTGCACTCTTTCATGAAGTGACCCTCTTGGCCGCACTTGAAACATCCCGTAGAGCCATCGTGACAAGCACCTGGGTGGTTCCTACCACACTTAGCACATGTAGGAGCCCAATTGCCTCCTTGTGCCACACTACCCTGAGACTGGGCAACTCTAGCTTCGAAACCCTGTGAATTTTGACTATTATACACACCTTTGTTCCTTGGTGCAGGTGCACTAGCAGATGATGGAGTAGGTCCCTTTTGTTTCTGTTGAAAGGAAGAACGGTTCACATTGCTCCTTTGCTGCCCAGTCTCATTCCCTGTCTTAGACTTCTTGTTTCTAAATTCTTCTATATATCTCAGCTTCTCTTCATCCACCTGCTGCACATAAACCATAAGTCTGGCTATGTCCATGTCCCCTATCAGCATAGCTGCGTTGCCCTCTTTACTTGACAGACGAGACCACCCAGCAACAAAAAGACTCATCCTGCTCCTCATATCCGCAACCATCTCCGAAGCATATCAGGAAAGTTGGGTGAACTTCAAACTGTACTCATGAACACTTAGTGAACCCTGCTTAAGGGTAAGGAACTCCCTTACCTTGGCTTCTCTCAGTTCACGGGGAAAGAAACGCCCCAAGAAAGCCTCCTCAAACATAGCCCAACTCAAAACTGGTGAACCCTCCGCTCTACCCTTCTTCCACTGGTCAAACCAAGTCCTAGCAACACTCCTTAGTTGATATGTAGCTAGTTCCGCTTGCTCAGCATCGGCAACGTCCATAACCTCAAACACCTTCTGCAGTTTCTCAACAAAATTTTCCGGATCCTCAGTAGTTCTTGAACCAATGAAGCTTGGAGGATTCATCCTCAAGAACTCACGGATCCTTGAAGTATCAGCCTCTTCCTGTCGAGCCCTTCTTTGTTGCCCAACTTGGTTGGTCACAACTTGACTTAGCATTCAGATTGCTTCCCAAAATTCAGCATTGGTGGTTGCACTTCTGGTGCATTAGGTACCCGTTGCTCCTCAACGTTCCTCCTAGCAGGATGACCTCAGACTGCTGTTCGTAGAGGCATGATCAACTGAAAGACACGCGCAAGCACGAATTAGAAAGAGACTTTCATAGAGATAAACTCTATCGCATGAAATGAATATGAAAGAAGTGAAGGAATTTACTAAATGTTGCAGCCTCCTAATTATAGATGTGGCGCACTTCACACCGATAACTAGGACTCTTCAGAGACGGCTTCATAGACTCCCTAAGACTCTTGAACTCTGGGCTCTGATACCAAGTTTGTCACGCCCTGAGCCTACACCCCGGACGTGGCTGATAGTCGAGAACCATTGTTGGCCCCAAAGCGAACCCTTGGCTTGGCTTACTACTCAGCGGAAGACTCAAAGCATTAATACAAGGATTCAATGCATCATTACTCAACTGTTTAAAAGATAACTTAGAACATTTAAAGATAAACATTCAACTTAGCCAAAATGGCAACTCAAGTCTTAACATAAGAAAGTGACAATGTAAAGACAAATGAACTAACTAACTGTCTATGAAGCCTCTAATAACTGAGATGGACGTCGGGACAAGAACCACGACATCCTAATGAAATAACTATAAAGCAGTAAAAATGGGTCCTCCGAAAGCAAGGAGGCTCACCAACTGACTCTAAGTGCTCAACTAGATTAACGAGCCGCTGCAGTTCCTGGTTACCTGTATCTGCATCATAAAATAATGTAGTCCAAATGGCTTCAGTACATTGAATGTACGAGCATGCGAGGGAAAAACTAAACACGACATAAGCTTGAAATGAATCTGAAAAAACACTTACCTTAGCTTTACTCAACTCAAATGCAAAATAAAACAACAGTAAAGGTGCAGTTTATATAAAGCATTTAAACAGGGACAACAACTAAAGTTACTCATATAGTAAAGTAATATAATTATGTGGGAGTTTCTCTAACCGATAACCTTCACTATGAGCTAATGTGATGATACAGCGTCTCGCTCACACTGCCAGAACTGTCCTATAACTTGCCATGATATAGAACGCCTTAACTAAGTGGATCCACTAGTTTATGCTAAAAAGCACTATGGAATCATCTAAAAAGTATGACCCTTTCTACCTACGTTGGCTACATGGTTTATGGAGACTTGAATTATTGTGCACTCGTCCCCATATCGGTGCTCAATACTACTCCCAAAATATACTCAGCTCATATGTTTAAAAATAAAATTATTTATGTGGTTTGCGATAATTACTCAAAAACTAGCTCAAAGGCTCTCTTGGAAATCGGTGTTTCCTCTCTTGTTTAAATGTGAAAACATTTACTCTTTTGGGAATACATAGTCCCGATATACTCTTTTGAAGAAAAGAACTTTGATCTGTACTCTTTACTCAACTCAAAACTCAAGTCTTAAAACAAAGTTAAACGTTTGCAAAAGACTTTTGAAATGACTCTAAGAACTCTCTAGACTTGGCAATTAACTTTCCTTAAATTTGAATTTATGGATTCAAGGATCGTAATTTGTGATAGGAAAGATCTCATGATGTTTAGGAGTTCTTTTAGATAGTTAAACATGACAAACAATTAAGAAATCACTGTTTGGAAGCAAGTCCGCGATGCGGAGATGTATTTAATTATTTGGTTGCGAAATAAATTTTGAGGCATAAAGGTCAGTGACTGCTCCGCGACACGAAGAAGAATTCCCCAATTCTGAGGAACAGGTCCGCCAGATTCGCCTGATTCGCCTGATATACTCTTTTTCGTTTTCCAACCCCAATTCACCTAAACTCGACTACTTATCTCAAATTCTCTTTAGATTCAGATACCCAGTTCATGAACATAAGAATCAAATCAAACATTACTCAAAAATCGGCGCGATTACATCAAGAACTCAACAATCCCATCAACTATCAAAAAGTAAAGCCAATTTCAAGAACATATATAAAGAACATCAAACTTCAACCTTTTTAGGATGAATTCATGCTGAACTAAACATGTTTGGCGCGTGGGTGAATGAACCCAACGCTAGGAAAGTCTCACATACCTCGTAGGGATCACCCCTTGACGAAATCCACAAGCAATCCTTCAAGAACTTGGCAATTCCTTGCTTCTTCTTCTCTTTTCTCCTCTCTTTTCTCTTCTCTCAAAACCCTAACTCAATTTTCAATAGCATAAACTGAATCCCATCAGTAGAGACCCCAAATTAATTACCAAAAACGAATTTAATAAATTGGGTAGTGAAAAGACCACAATACCCCTCTAAAATCCAATTTTGACTTTCCTTATCTAGACAGCCCAACTTCAAATGGGCATATCTGCCTCATACGAACTCGAAACGCGCAAACTCAACGGCGTTGGAAAGATAATTCAAAAATCTTTCCTAAGGTATCTTGTAGTACACCTAACTCATCTTGATCTAGGAGTTATGGTATTTTGAAGTTGACCAAAATCCCATACTTAACATAACTTAACCAATGTTCCAGATTTTTCATTCTTCCCAAAAATGACTCTTTCTAATTGTAGTTCTTTCTCTTAGCGAGATGTTACAGTGTCCGACAGTTTAGTTTTAGGAGGAAAATAAGGGATTTTAGAAAATTTTAGAAATGGTAGGGAATAATGGGAATTCTGAAGAAAAAAAATAGGTGTATATATAGGTAATTTTTTCTATAATAAAACAAAGAAAATCTTAAAAAATACTCAATATTTCCTAATAAAATATCTACAAGATTATAAATCTATAATTGTTGAAAAAAGAAAAAGAAGGGTGTTTGAAAGAAGATTAAAGGTGTACCAATTCTTGAAACATGGAGGACTATTAGTGATGCATGTTAAAAGACAAAGACTAATTTGATTCTTAACTAGAAGATAAAGGGCAACTTTGATCCTTTTGTTGGCCTAAAGCCTTAGCTTTAGTCGCTTTAGATAAAAGTTGTCCTTGCCTTTACCTTAGAAACTAGAGAGGTTGTTTATGATAGACCACGACTGAAGAAAGATTATATCAAAATAGATACGGAAAAGAAGCATTACCAAGCATTCTAAAAAAACCATAGCAGCTACAACAAAATTGTGTGATAATCCAAGCAACATATCTCATGGAGAAACGTGAAAAAGCATGGTTAAGGAGGAAAGTACTACGCTACATCCTGATAAATAAATGATGCATGAACAAGTTGGAGAAATCAAATGTGGGTTGGCTTTGAAACATCGTTTCAGTTCTTTCATTTGCTCACGCACCAATTTTACTTTTGTAGCATAACACTTTCTTCCTTAGCCATGATTTTTGTAAGTTTCACCATCAGATCTTGTTCTTTTTTTTCTTAACAGCCAAAAGAACCTATTTTAGCAGATGCTGGTACAACTTCCCGTCATTGGAGTTCAACCCTTCATATTTTTTCCCATCAGTTGAATAACCACCTAATGTAGAATTGAAAATTTAGTGTCATGCCCCGAGCCTACACCCTGGACGTGACCGATACTCGAAAACCATTGCTGGTCCCCAAGCGAACCCTTGACCTGGCTCAATACTCTGCGGAAGACTTACTCAACAATACAGGAACTTCAAATGCAAAGATTTAACTCAGCTGTCTCAAAATAAATAACTTAGAATATTTAAAGAACTCAACTAGCCATAACATGCAACTCAAGTCTTAAACATTAACAAATAAATGAAAAAAACTCCTCAAAACACTACTGTATGTGAAGCCTCTAATGACTATGATGGACATCGGGACAAGAACCACGACATCCTAATAAAATTGAAAATTAAATGGGAATCCTTTGGAAGCAAGGAAGCTCACCAAATCAACTCTAGAACTGCAAGTGGTATCAACTGTGCGCCTGTTGATGATCCTGAACTCCTGTATCTGCATCATAAAAAGATGCAGGCCAAATGGCGCAATACATGGAATGTACGAGCATGCAAGGGGAACTCTAAAGCACAGACATAAGCTTGAACTGATAAAAAGGAAGAACATACTCACCTCATCTCACTCAACTCAACTCAAGGATACTCAAACTCATAAATACTCCACCCAGTTCAAAATAAAAGCAACAATAAAGATGCATTATAAAGAAAGCTTTTAAAACAGTTGATAATAACTCAATGAATTTAAAAATACAATAATAACTCTTTTACTCTTATTTGGGAGATTCTCTAACTGACAACCATCACTATAAGCTATGTGATGATACAACGTCTCGCCCACGCTGCCATAATTGTCCTATACCTTGCCGAAGCATACATGGTTTATGAGGACTTTGAGTTGTCTAAACTCGTCCCCATATCGATGCTCAATACTGTTCAGAATAATATAACTCATGCTCATATGTTTAAAAACATTTCATCATCCTCAAACTTTGAGATTATTTCACAAAAGGGTCTCTTAAAAGAGATAGTGCTCATGAACTCCTCATGAACTCATTTGGAAATCATAGTTTCCTCTCATTTTAAATGTAAAATATTTACTCTTGGGAATACTTAGTTCCTTTATAATCATCTTGAAAAAAATGAAACTCGAGTCTCCTCATCCTCATAGTCAAGTACTCAAGTATTAAAACAAGTTTTAAAAGTGTGCAAAAGACTTCTCAAAATGACTCAAAGAAATCCCTCGAACTTTACTCTTAACTCTATCTTGAATTTGAAATATGAATTCAAGAATTATGATTTGGATATATAGGATTTCTCATTGATTAGATTTAGTGGGATAGTTATAATTAGGAAGAGAGCGAAGATACGTTTTGTTAAACACCGGCGCATCGCGGTGATGGAATTAAATTTTTAGTCGCGAAAATAATTTTTGAGACAGAGGACTCCGTATCGTCTCCGTGACGCAGAGAGGGGGTGATTTTCTGGGATGCGGACCTGAGTGCGTATTTTTACCCGATCTTTTATTCCTCTCCCAAACTCAATTCAATTCATACCCACTTCAGTTATACGGTCCAATTTCACGAAAATTCACAAACCCATAACACTTTCAATGAAACTCACACAAAACTCAATCAAGAGACTCAATTATTACACAAAAACCTCACCTCAATGATTTTAAAGAGCTCAATTATCAACTAAACTCAAGAACTTAATAATCAACTTCAAGAATGAATTAATGAGTAAAATTTTACATGATTGGTGTGAGTGCGAACAAATCCAACACTATGAAAGCTTACATACCTCTAAAGGATTAAATCCTTGGCGAAATTCCTCAAAGATCGCAAGAACTCTTGAACGCTTGAAATTTTTTCTCCCTTTCCTCCTCTTGAACTTTGCCCTAACTTTCCAAACATTTTTAGACTTTAGCGCAAGATGATTTTAATCAGCTTTGACCACTCATTTGGGTGGAAAAACGTGTGGACTTTGTGGGGGTAAGGAAAATACAAAAATACCCCTCCAAAATTCAGATGGATTTCCTTAACTCGACATGCTGAATTCAAACGGGCATATCTCCCTCATTCGTGCTCGGAATTTAGAAAACTTGGTGGCGTTGGAAAGAGGACTCAAAGATATTTTATTTGATATCTTATGGTCCACCTAAATTGTCTTGTACTGAAAGTTATGGTCGTTTGAAGTTTACCAAAAACTCATAATTTCAGAGTAACTTGAACAAACCTCAATTTAGCTCTTTCCAAATTAGTTCTTTCTACATTTAGCTCTTCCTAAGCCCGAGGTGTTACAATATCTCTCCGTCGGGAACATTCATCCTCGAATGAGATCACTCTAAGTAAAACTAAGGGTAGAACATCTAACACCCAGCTCAAACACCCAACATGCAATTTAACACAACATAGCATAGCAATTTAAAGAGTGTTTTACGAAAAGTCATTACCTTGGTCTGGAACTTATCCGGAAGGAAAGAGATGTGGGTATCTCTTCTTCATATCCTCCTCAGCCTCCCAAGTTTCTTCCTCAACAAACTGATTCCTCCATAAGACCTTGATTGATGCTACCTCCTTGGTTCTCAACTTGCGAACCTGACACTTAAGTATCTCAATGGGTATCTCCTCATAAGATAGGTAGTCCATAATACCAGCATTTTCAGTAGGTATTATAAGTGAAGGATCACCCATACACTTCTTCAACATAGAAATGTGAAACACCGGATGGACTGCTGCTAACTCTGGCGGTATCTCCAACTCATAAGCTACATTGGCAATTTTCTTGGATATCTTGTAAGGACCAATATACCGGGGACAAAGCTTCCCCTTCTTGCCAAAAATCATAACCATCCAATAGGAGATCTACATATTCTACCATAAAGAGCCTCATTGAGAGCCATACGGATGCTAGATTGATAGCTATTGTTGTAAGCGAACTCTATGAGAGGTAATTAATCATCCCAACTACCTTTGAAGTCGATCACACAAGCCCTCAACATATACTCTAAAGTCTTAATTGTACGCTCTGCTTGACCATCAGTCTGGGGATGGAAAGCAGTACTCAAGTTTACCTTCGAACCCAAACCTTTTTGGAAAGACTTCAAAAATTATGCGGTGAATTGCGCACCTCTATCTGAAATGATAGACACAGGAACTCCATGAAGTCTGACTATCTCTTGAATATATAATCTGGCATAATCTCATGCTGAATAGGTAGTAAATCATGCTTAATAGGTAGTCTTTACTAGCAAAAAGTGGGCTCATTTAATCATCCGATCTACAATCACCCAAATCGAATCATGTTGCCTGCGAGACCGCGGCAAGCCAGTAATGAAATCCATATTGATCACCTCCCACTTCAATTTCGGATGATCTATATTCTGAGCCATACCACCGGGTAACTTGTTGGCAATTCAGATACTTAGCAACGAACTCTGCATTACACATCTTCATACTACTTGATAAGGATGCCAATTGGGGATGAAACCAATTGAAATAAAATGCAGAATTGAACAACACAAAAGTAAGATAGATTAGAAATAAGAGATGAGAAGGGAAGAAAGAAAGGCTAATTGAATAAACAATCAACCAAGGAAGAAGAGAAACTTGAATTTGAAAAGAAACAACTTAAATTGAAAACCACAAATGAGCAATCTCAAGTGAACTTAAGGTTAAGAAGTCCTAAATCAACAATGGGAATCCACCCATCACTAATGTAGATTAAGCTACACTAAGCTAGACTAACCTAAAGGGATTCCACCCTTAAACTACACTCTTCAAAGAGTTTGTTCATTTAACATTCAAAATTCATATAGTCTAAGTCTTCCAAAATAAAAAAATACAACTATTTATACTAATAAAATAAAAAAGACACTTTCTTTAAAATTTTACCCTAATGAGATAAGGGTCTTGTTTGGTTGTCTTCTTTTGTGAATTCTTGAAACTATGAGATGATCATTTGCACAAATGACCTCTTTCTTCTTTCTCTTCACTTTGATGGACATTCCACACATTGTATGTCATTACATTGTGTCCATCGAGCTCCTCTAAAGCTTTTACGTGATCCATGCTATCAATGACGTTATCACTACTCCACCAATAGACTTCTCTCAAGTCATGGTACATCTTTGTGGAACCAGGATGAATCGAATATCTGGAGCTATGAGCTTCCTCCATGATCCTCTCTGGAGTTCATCCACCTTTGGTACACACAATCTACCTTGATACCTCAATACACCATCTCCCCCTTGTTCAAAAGCCATCACTTTTTGCTTATGAACATTTGCTTTCAATCCAAGCAAAACAGGGTCTTGGTCTTGTTTCTCTTTCACTTCAGACACTAGTGATGATTCAGACCCATTCATCACCATCACTCCACCTTCATTGGAATCCAAAAACCGGACTCCCAATCGTGCAAGTTTGTGCACATCTTTTGCTAATTCATTCTTTCCCTCCTCAACATAGGTAGTACTACAATAGAAAACCTGCTCAAAGAATCAGCAACAATATTAGCCTTACCTGGGTGATAGAGAATACTCATGTCATAATCCTTGAGTACCTCCAACCAACTCGTCTGTCTGAGATTAAGCTCTTTTCTGACTGAATACATAATAAAGACTCTTGTGATCGGTGAACACATCAACATGAACACCATGGAGATAGTGACACAATATTTTCAAAGTAAACACTACAGCAGCCAACTCGTTGGGTAATTCATCTCGTGAATCTTAAGCTGTCAGGAGGCATAAGCTATAAATTTTCCATTCTGCATCAATACACAACCCAGTCCAACTCTTGACGCATCACAATACACAACCAGCCTTGTGTACCCTCCGGTAAGGTCAACACTAGGGCAGTACTCAATCGCGTTTTCAATTCTTGAAAGCTTTTCTCACAAGCTTCAGACCATTGAAACTTTGTTGTCTTCTGAGTCAACTTTGTCAAAGGGGATGAAATAGATGAGAACCCCTCGACAAACCTTTTATAATAGCCAGCCAATCCTAAGAAACTCATAATATCAGTTGGAGATGTGGGCCTGGGCCAGTTCTGCACTGCCTGAATCTTCTGAGTGTTAACTTAAATCCCTTCTCCAGATAGAATGTGGCCTAACAACGCCACTGACTCAAGCCAAAACTCACACTGAGAAAAAATTATCATACAACTCCTTATCATTTAGAGTTTGGAGAACTACTCCTAGATGACTAGCATGGTCTTCCTCATTCCTCAAAAAAATTAGAATGTCATCAATGAATACAATAACAAACATATCAACATAAGGCTTAAACACTCTGTTCATAAGATCCATGAACGCTGCAGGAGAATTAGTTAAGCCAAAAGACATAACCAGAAACTCATAATGACCATAGCGGGTCCTGAATGCTGTCTTTAGAATATCACTCTCTTACCCTCAACTGATGATAGCCATATCTAAGGTCTATCTTAGAAAAGCAAGTGGCACCCTGAAGTTGATAAAAAAGATCATAAATTCTTAGAAGAGGATACTTATTCTTTATAGTAACCTTGTTCAATTGGCGGTATTCAATACACATCCTAAGAGAACCATCTTTCTTCCTCACAAATAAGACTGGAGCCCCCTAAGGTGAGACACTTGGTCGACTGAAACCTTTATCACAAAGATCATTCAACTCAGTTGGAGCCATTCTATATGGTGAAATAGAAATAGCTCGAGTATCAGGAAAAATATCTATACTGAAGTCTATTTCTCTTTCAGGAGGGACTCCGGGAAGATCATCTGGAAAGATCTCTGGAAAATCGCTCACAACTGGAACTGACTAGATAGGTGGTGTCTCAACACTAGAGTCATTAACTCGGACTAAGTGATAGATAATCCACTTGGAAACTAACTTTCTGGCCTTAAGGTACGAAATAAAACGACCCTTAGGCACTGCTGAACTAGTCCTCCACTCTATGAAAGGCTCATTAGGAAACTGGAACTTTGCAACTCGAGTTTTACAATCAACTGAGGCATAACAGGCATGAAGCCAGTCCATACCTAGAATAACATCAAAGTCCACCATGTCTAACTCGACTAAGTCGGCCATGGTGTCCTTGTGATTGACAGAAATGGTACAATCGTGATAAACTCTCTCATCTAGATTAGACTCACCAATAGGTGTAGAAACACCGAAGGGCTCAAGAAGTTGCTCGGGAAGAATATCAAAACTCATAGCAATATACGGAGTCACAAAAGATAGACTCGTACCTAGATCAAACAATGCATATACATCAAAAGTAGAGACTTTGATCATACCTGTGACAACATCAAGTGAATTCTTTTGCTCTTGGCGACTAGTGATAGCATACAGACGGTTTGCTCCTCCGCCTTTCCCTGAAGTAGCTCCTCTAGGTGCAGGTTTGTCTGCTGGAGCTGTTGAAGAAGATTGGGCTATATTTCCCCATTACCATTACCCTGCATGTTCTTAGGGCACTCTCTCATGAAGTGACCTGTCTGACCACACTTGAAACAGACCGTGGAGCCATCACGACATGCTCCTGGGTGGTTCCTACCACACTTAGCACATGCAGGAGTCTAGTTGGCCCCTTGTGCCACACTACCTTGAGATTGAGTAGGCCTAGCTCTGAAGTTCCGTGAGATCTGATTCTTTAACTCACGTATGTTCTGTGGTGCAGGTGCACTAACAGATGATGGTGCAGGTCTAGTAGGCTTTTGTGAAAAGATGACCAGTTGACATTACCCTTCTGCTGCCCGGACTCACTACCTGATGTCTTAGCCTTCTTATAGAAGAACTCTTCCTATCTCTCAACTTATCTTCCTCAACCTGTTGCACATGGATCATAAGCCCTGCTATGTCCATGTCCCCTATCAACATAGCTTCCTTGCCCTCCTTACTTGACAATCGAGACAACCCAGACACGAACAAGCTCATCCTGCTCCTCATGTCATCCACCATCTCCGGAGCATAACGGGATAGTTGAGTGAACTTGAGGCTATACTCATGCACACTCATGGTTTCATGCTTAAGAGTGAGGAATTCTCTTACCTTTGCCTCTCTCAGCTCACGGGGAAAGAAACGCCCCATGAAGGAACTTTAAAACACAACCCAACTCACAATTGGTTCTCCTTCAGCTCTACTCTTCTTCCATTAGTCGTACCAGACTCTAGCAATACCCTTCAGTTGGTATGTAGCTAATTCCACAGGCTCAACATCAGCAACATGCGTAACCTCAAACACCTTCTGCAACTCCTCCACAAAGTTCTCCAAATCCTCAGTGACACTTGAACCTGTGAATTCTGGGGAATTCATCCTCAAAAACTCACAGATTCTGGATGTATCAGCCACATCCTGTCGAGCCACTCTTTGTTGACCAGCTTGATTGGCAACAACTTGGGTCAACATCCTGATAGCATCCCGAAACTCAGCATTAGTGACCTCTCCTTCGGGTTGCACTTTTGGTGCATTGGGAATCCCTTGATCCTGGGTATCAAAATTCCTCCTAGTAGGACGACCTCGAACATCTCATCCTGGAGGCATGATCTTAAAAGATACGCGCAAGCAAGAATTACGAAGATACTTTTATAGAGTTGAACTCTATCGCACGAAAAGAGTATAAAAGAAGTAAGATGTTTCCTAAATGTTGCAGCCTCCTAATTATAGATGTGACGCGCGTCACACTGATATCTAAGACTCTACAGACACGGCCTCATAGACACCCTAGGACTCTTGAAATCTGGGCTCTGATACCAAGTTTGTCGCGCCCCGAGCCTACACCCTGGATGTGGCCGGCACTCGAGAACCATTGTTGGTCCCCAAGCAAGCCCTTGGCCTGTCTCAATACTTAGCGGAATACTTACTCAGCAATACAGGAACTTCAAATGCAAAGATTTAACTTAGCTGTCTCAAAATAAATAACTTAGAATATTTAAAGTACTCAACTAGCCATAACAGGCAACTCAAGTCTTAAACATTAACAAATAAATGGAAAAGACTCCTCAAAACACTACTATCTATGAAGCCTATAATGACTATAATGGACCTCGGGACAAGACCCATGACATCCTAATAAAAACTGAAAGCGAATGGGAATCCTCTGGAAGCAAGGAGGCTCACAAAATAAACTCTAGAACTAAAAGTGGTATCAATGGTGCACCTGTTGATGACCCTGAACTCCTGTATCTGCATCATAAAAAGATGTAGGCCAAATGGCGTCAATACATAGAATGTACGAACATGCAAGGGGAACTCTAAGGCACATACATAAGCTTGAACTGATAAAAAGGAAGAACATACTCACCTCATCTCACTCAACCCAAGGATACTCAACGATACTCAAAGATACTCAAAATCAGAAATACTCAACTCAGTTCAATATGAAAGCAACAATAAAGATGCATTATAAAGAAAGCTTTTAAAACAGTAGATAATAACTCAATGTATTTAAAAATACGATAATATCTCTTTTACTCTTATTTGAGAGATTCTCTAACCGGCAACCATCACTTTGAGCTATGTGATGATACAACATCTCGCCCACGCTGCCAGAACTGTCCTATACCTTGCGAGAGAATAGGACATCCTCAACTAAGTGGAACCACTAAGCTATGCTTAAAAGCAATAAGGAATCATCTAAAAAGTATGACCCTTTTTTTACCCATGTTGGCATACTTGGTTTATGTGACTTTGAGTTGTCTGAACTCGTCCCCATATCGGTGCTCAATATTACTCCCAATCATATAACTCATTATCATATGTTCAAAAATATTTCTTCATCCTCAAACTTTGAGATTACTACTCAAAAGGTTTTAAAAGAGATAGTGATCAAAAACTCCTCATGAACTCATTTGGAAATCAAAAGTTTCCTCTCATTTTAAATGTAAAACATTTACTCTTGGAAATACTTAGTTCCCTTATAATCATTTTGAAAAAAATGAAACTTGATTCTCCTCATCCTCATACTCATACTCAAGTACTCAAGTCTTAAAACAAATTTTAAAGTTTGTAAAAGACTTCTCAAAATGACTCAAATAACTCCCTCGAACTTTTCTCTTAACTCTATCTTGAATTTGAAATATGTATTCAAGAATTATGATTTGGATATATAGGATTTCTCAAATATTAGATGTAGTGGGATAGTTATAATCAGGAAGAGAGCGAGGATACGTTTTGGTGAACAATGGCGATACTCGGAGATGGAATTTAATTTTTAGTCGCGAAAATAATTTTTGAGACAGAGGACTCCGTATCCTCTCCGCTACGCGGAGAGGGGGTAATTTTCTGGGGGCTGAATTTTAAAGTGCCTCCACGGCGCGGACCTGGGCGTTTATTTTCGCCTGATCTTTTCTTTCTCTCCCAAAATCGATTTAATTCATACCCACTTCAGTTCTACGGTCCAATTTCATGAGAATTCACAAACCCAGAAAACATTCAATGAAACTCACATAAAATTCAATCAAGAGACTCTACTATTAAGCAAAAACCTCACCTCAAGGATTTCGAAGACCTCAATCATCAACTAAAGTCAAGAACTCCTCAAGATCTTAATAATCAACTTCAAGAATGAATTCATGGGTAAAAGTTTACACGATTTGCATGAGGATGAACAAACCCATCACTATGATAGCTTACATACCTCGAAAGGATCAAATCCTTGGTGAAATTCCTCAAAGATCGCAAGAACTCTTGAACACTTGAAGTTTTTCTCCCTTTTCTCCTCTTGAACTTTGCCTTAACTTTCCAAACGTTTTTAGACTTTAGAGTAAGCTGATTTTAATTAGCTTGGATCACTAATTTGGGTGGAAAACCTGTGGACTTAGTGGGGCAAGGAAAAGATCAAAATAACCCTCCAAAATTTGGATGAATTTCCTTAACTGGACACGCTGAATTCAAATGGGCATATCTCCCTCATCCAATCTTGGAATTTAGGAAACTCGGTAGCGTTGAAAAGAGGACTCAAATATCTTTTATTGATATCTTATGGGCCAGCTAACTCGTCCTGTACTGAAAGTTATGGTCATTTGAAATTGACCAAAAACTCATAATTCCATAGTAACTTGAACAAACCTCAATTTAGCTCTTTTCAAATTAGTTCTTTGTAGATTTAGCTCTTCCTAAGACCGGGGTGTTACATTTATCTCCCAAGGCCTTCCCTTTAGTCTGAAGCTGATCATTACATGTTGTTGTTATTCTAGAAGATTTTGAAACATCATTGTACTTTCCATAACGGAAGGGTTAATGAGGTTGAATTCTATGTTGAAGGTGATGGAAATTACTTTTGGTTAAAAAAAAGAAGGTGATGGAAATTTGACATGGATATTTCCTTTTGTTTTCTCTACTTAGAATTAGTTTTCTCCATGGTAATTGTATAAACAACACATACCAAATGATGTGATGGTCATTAGGGTTAGATTCGTTATCGTTTTATAGTTGAAATTATTAGCAGTCTTAAAATATATATGGTAAGAAAAACATATTTTGTAAGATGTTTTAGAAAAATTAATTATTAAACAATCCTAAACTATATGGTAAGATAAATAATATATTTTAAAAATTTAGAAATTCTAAATCTGTATGGTAAGAAAAAAATTATGGTAAAAGTATTAGGAAAATTAATAATGAAACAATCCTAAACTATATGGAAAGAAGAAAAATATATTTTAAAAATTTAGAAATCCTAAAATATATATGGTAAGAGAAACATATATGGTATGATGTATAAGAAAATTAATAACTTTGTCACAATCTTCAGTTTCATCTTCTCCCTGACCAAGTGAATTCTTACGGGAGGCCCAACTGTTTACATAAGGATAAGACAGGTACTTGCTCTTCTTCCGTTGGCGCAACTCAAAACCTTTTTTAGATTTTCCTCCAGCATTTTCATTCGCAATCAGTGAACGAGATATCAAATTATTTGTTGGCCTGAATTTGTACAAAGGCAATTGCTTATGGCCCATTGAAGTGTAAAAGGCCAATACACAATTCTCAGTAACTGTGAACTCAATATTACTTGCGATACGAAGACTCAAAGCATGTGGTTTGATGCATTCAAGAAAGTTTGAAGGCTCAAATTGAGATACAAGAAAAAACACTACCCTCAATCCCGTCTTTCTTTGAAGGAAAATTTTGAGCAGCAACTTGATTTTCTAATAAAAAAGTTAGTGATTTTAAAATAATAACGATTACCGTAGTTGGAAAATAAAATTAATTTTAAACTAAAAAATATTTTAAAATGGCCAACTACATTAGTCGCCATTTAATAATATTCTTAAAATTATTTAAATAAGTTTCTGACTACTGTAATTGGTAACTGGTCAATTATTTTGTTGACTTCATTTCACAAAACTTTATGACTTCAGTCTGAAGTAGTCGAATCATGGTCGAGTAAAATTAGAAAAATATAAATCTTAGTTTGCCGATTACCGTTATCGAAAAAATATCTAAAATACCGATTGAACATTTGTATTCGGCAGTTGTAGTGGGAAAATAACTTATTTCTAGTAGCACTCAGAATGAACCCAGAAGCCTCGAGATCCGCACCGAAGGTCCTTCTAGACCAAACTCAATGGTCGGAAGCAAGTCCATCCTTAGCCTACAAGTTATACATTTAGTTACATTGTGAAATCAAGTAATGGCAACCTATGTTGCTCAGCTCTTGAAAACTTCTACTGTACCCATGTTGGATCCTAAAAAAATGATTGAAAATATTTGATGTACAAAAGTTCTTAGGAGGATAGTCATTATCGTATCCAAATAATTCAAACGTGTAGACAAGTTCTCAGGAGGATAGTCATTGTCGTATCCAAATAATTCAAACATGAAAAAAATTTCTTAGGAGGATAGTCATTATCGTATCCAAATAATTCCAACATGTCCCTTAGCCAACACTTCAACCCTTTTAGTCATATTTGATATTCCACTCGACATGTCTACATTAGTAGAGTATGTAAACTCTATACAAACATTCTATGGTTCGTCATATATTTCATGTGAAGTTCTATGTTAGAAGAGCCGTCCAACACCCATCTAACATTTTGTAAGAGTTCGACTAACATAGATAGCAACAAAAAAGAAACAAAATTTTATGTTCTTCAAGTTTTTGAAGTCTTTCTTGGGATTTCAAAATATTGATTAGAACACAACATATTCAGTGTATTATATCCTGCAAGTGAGGTTTGGAGAGCATACAATGTATGCAAACCTTACCTCTACCCAAAGGCGGCTCAATATACATGGTTGCTTAAAGCAAGACGTCAAAATGAGGCCTTAAAGATTTTTCTTTTTTTGTATATTCTATATTTGAAATTTATTTCTATACCTTTTTGAGATGTAAAATTATAAATAAATTAGGGTTATAATTGATTTCTCCTAATAATACGTTATCAATAAATAGAATACCGCTTTCTATTTCTCTAGAGGTGTTGTTGATCTTAAGTAAGATTTTTTTTTAGTAGTTTTAATTTTTTTTAAATTCATCTAACTGAGACAATTATTATACGAACTATATGAGCAATATAAGCATTTGAGAAAATAAATAAATTATCTTATTGAAATATTTCTTACCTTTCTACTCCCTCTATCCCACTATAACTATTGTTTTAATTCTTTTCACATTCATTAAGCAAAATAACAAATATAAGGTATAGTTTACTAAGTTATCCCTATCAATTAGATATTTCTTTTCGAATTGAGAAATATTAAAAAGATATCTTCTTTAGTGTTTAGGGTAAATTTGAAATCCATTGTCAACTTTAATCTTGAATTTCAAAAATTATATTTTTTTAGGTAAAGTAACATTAAAATGAAACAAAGAATATCTTTAGAAATACTCAATATTTTCTAGTAAAATATCTACAAGATTATAAACCTAGGGTCTGATATAGTCCTCAACTTTGCCATTTAGAGCTGATATACCCCTCGTTATAAAAGTGGCTCATATATACCCTTGCCGTTATACAACAGAAAGATGCTCATTGAGTGCTTATATGTTGACGATCTTATATTCACGGGGAATTGTAGCGTCATGTTTGATGAATGAATGTGAGATGTCCGATCTTGATAAGATGCATTAGTTTCTTGGTTTAGAAGTGGTGCAATCTGATGAAGGGATATTTGTTTCTCAAAAGAAGTATGTGCGAGAAATTTTAAATAGGTTTGAGATGCAGAATTGCAATCCAGCCAACATTCTAGTTGAGTTTGGTTTGAAACTTAACAAAGCTGGGAGCGGAAAGAAGGTGGATAGCATATTTTACAAGCAAATTATCAGTAGTTTAATGTATCTAACTGCTACAAGACCAGACATCACATATGATGTTAGTCTTGTAAGTAGATATATGGAGTTCCCAACTGAATGCATCTCCTAGTTGCGAAGAGAATTCTGCGTGACCTACAAGGAACCAAGGATTTTGGATTTTTTTACCGAAAAGGAGAAAAGTCAGATTTGGTTGGCTTTAATTATAGTGATTATGCAGGAGATCAAGATGGTAGAAAGAGTACTTCAGGTTTGTCTTTTTGCTAGGCGCAGAGGTGTGTCGTGGTCCTCTAAAAAGCAAACAATTCACACATTATCAAGTACGGAAGCTGATTTTGTTGCTGCTACAACTTGTGCTTGTTAAGCTATTTGGCTTAGGAGAATCCTTGAAGAGCTGCAGTTCAAGACAAGAAGAACAACTATAATTTTTTGCGACAACAATTTTGACTCCAAGTTGTCAAAGAATCCTGTGAACCATGGAAGAAGCAAGCACATTGATGTGAAGTATTATTTCCTGCGACTTATCAACAATGAAGGAACAATAGAGTTGTAGTACTGCCAAAGTGAAGTTCAATTGACCGACATTTTTACCAAACCTCTCATATTTCTCCCTTTTCAGAAGTGGAGGAGGTTGATGGGTATCGGCAAAATGAATGATTTCGAGAACCTGATGTTAAACTGAAGCTTAGATGCTTTCAGTTTAAGGGAGGGTGTTAGAGAAATAGTCTGTTACTTAGAGTCCTATTAGCAAATAAAGTCAAGTTATTTCAGCTTTATCCTAGTCTTTAGGGGAGTAGTTTATCATGTATTTACTTCCTAATTTTTAGGGATTAGTGGTTCTACTTTTTATTCTTCAAACATTAATTATTTTTCGTATAGAATCTGCAGCTACCTTTCTTCTCAATGTGTCTGCTCTTTTTCTCTGTTTTTGTTTACTGCAGGTTTCTGTTTACAAAGGAAGAGCATATCAAAATAGATTCGGAAAAAAAGCATTCTAAAAAAAAGCATAGTAGCGACAACAAAATTGTGTGATAATCCAAGTAACAGATCTCATGGAGAAACATGAAAAATCATGCTGAAGGAGGAAAGCGCTACGCAAGATCTAGATCATTAATTGTTTCGTAAACAAGTTGGAGAACTCAAACGTGGGTTGGCTTTGAAACCTCGTTTGAGTTCTTCCATTTGCTCATGCAACATTTACTTTTGTAGCATATCACTTTCCTTAGTAGTTGTGCTTTTTTAAGTTTCTCTGTAAGATCTTGTTCTTTTAGTTCCTGGACAACCAAAAGAACCTATTTTAGCAGATGTAGGTACAACTTCCCGTCATTGGAGTTCAACCCTTCATATTTTTTTCCATCATTCGAACATAACCTAATGTAGAGTTGAAAATTTAGCTCCCACGGCTTTCCCTTCAGTCTGAAGGAGATCATTCCATGTTGTTGTTAGTCTAGAAGATTCTGAATCATCATTGTATTTTCCATATCGAAAGGGATTAACGAGGTTAAATCCTGTGTTGAAGGTGCTGGAAATCGGACATGGCTATTGCTTTTTCATTTTCTCTTCTTAGAATTAGTTTTCACCATGGTAATTGTGCAAACGACACATACCAAATGATAGGATGGTCATTAGGGTTAGGTTTGTTATTGTTTTATAGTTGAAATTATTATCAAGTTTTAAAATTTCGTCAGTATGGCTAGCTCTGGAATGCCAAGTTTGGTCTAGAACGATCATTGTTTTGGTTTTCGAGGCATCCATGATGATTTTGTGGCATTTAATGTTTTATTTGTGTTTCTTTCTAAAGTATTGACTTTGGTCTACATTTTGATGAGATGACCGTTGTTGGTTGTTTCATCAATTCCCTTGAGTTTGTAATGTCGTTACGGAGTGGTTTGCACTTTTAATTTGCATCGTTTGAACTCCGAATGAATTTTGAGGACTTATTCGAAGTTTGGGAACCCTTAGGCAATTTTCTGGTTTCAGGATTTTGGTGCATTCGCTTTAGCCGACCCTTGATCTCTTAAGCGACCAAGGGGTCACTTAAGTGAAGGGCACCAGTTGGGCTGGGGTCGCTTTAGCAACCAGCCCTCCGCTTAAGCGAGGGTCTCTTTTGCGTCCAAGAGGCCGCTTAAGTGAGAAGCGGTGATCACTTAGATGACCTAGGTGCCGCTTTTGCGAAAATCGTTGGATTAAAATCCCTTTTCTCATTCTTTTCTTCAAATATGAAACCCATTAAATTGAGCTCGACCTTAGACGTTTTTGCTCGTTCTTGGACTTTTTCAATGCTTCAAAGGTAATTATATTCCCTTCCACCTTCTGAACTTGTCTCTTGCATTAATTTTGTAATTCATTTCCCTTTTTAACCTCAAAATCCTTGATTTCTAACCTTTAATGTTTGGTAATTTGACCACTTGAGGTCCGAATTGAACTCCATTTTTGCTCGCCTTCCGGGCATGTGATCCTCATTTGAGGAGAACACAATGACAATTATTGTTTCTTAATTCCATAACATCATTCGAGGGTCAATATTTGAGCTGATTTCTGATCCAAATTTTGTATTATTTATATGGGTATCATTATTAGCGTATTGATTTGCTCATTCTATTCTTGATAGCTTGGCAACAGTCTGAGAATCTTTGGAAGGGAAAAGCGCTCAAGTAGTGTTGGTGCGCGGTTTTCGGCTTTGAGATAGGTTACAATTTACTTTTCTTAGACTTGGCTATTTTGGATTGAATGTATTTTGAGTAGTATCGCATGATTAGGTTGGAGTTTAGGACTAGTTTAGGCCTGATGATCCTTAGTCAATTTATGGCCATTATTTGATTTCTTCGTGTAGTTCTTAGCCGGAAAAACCTTAGTTTAGGTTGATCCTTGTGTTTGTTTGGATAGTATCCTTAGAACTTTTTCTTAGGTGGCGTGAAACTTAGGTTGTTGTGTGTTTTGATTGACTTGCAATTATTTGGATTGATTATATGATATTTTGAGTTATGATCTTGTCATATTGAACTTTTGGGTATGAAGTCGTGAGCTTGGACTGATAGGATTTCCAAGTTAGTATTCTTATGGTGTAATGAGTAATCTACCTGGTTGTGTGTGCGATATGAGTTGATTCATGATGATGACTTGATTAGATCAGTGTGAAAGTATTTTCATGGCCTAATTGCATATGATTTTGGAAAGAAAAGAGGTTTTGGATATATTTTGAGTACACTACTCTTACTACAAATTGTTAAACTGATTTTATTTGTTGAAATAGGTTTTGAGGAAAATGTCCCATTTTATTCTCTTAAGGAAAATATTGATAAGCTCTGGTGGCCCGCAAATTTACATTCTGGGTTTTTTTACCTTTTGCATTTTGTTGATGAACTTTGGTAGCTTGCAGACTAAATTTTGGGTTTTACTTTGTATTTGTTGATAAGCTTTGGTGGCCCGCATACTGATTATCGGGTTTTACCTTTTACTTTCATCCTGTATTGGCCATGTGTGCATAACATTCTCTTGTTGTAGTTGACTATTTGTCTGGCTGATTTGTGTGATAGATTGGTTGTTGTTCCTCTTGTCGGTAGACTTAGTTGCTTTTCGTTATTATCATACTTCTATTACCTTCACTATGACATTTATATAATTGATCTTTCTGAGCGTTGTCGGCGTATGATCCCTACTGAGTACCCCATTCTTTGGTACTCATACTATATTTCTGCATCTTTTTTTGATGCAGCTCCCGGTACAAACAAGCCTCAGTGAGCATTGGATCTCTTGTGGCCATCTCCAACTTGGATCATGGTGAGCTCTTTGCATTTAGAGACTTGTTGCTTTCCCTCTTTTGTACATACTTATATTTTGTATTTTTGATTAGTCAATTCTCTTGTATATATGGCTTTTCTGTACTTAGTGGCATATGTATAGGTGACACTAGGTCCAAGGATTGATTCTTGTGTTAGTTTGTATTCTCGGTAACTTTTGGACCTCTTTTGTACATTTTACATTGTATTACAGACTTATGATATGACCCATTTCTTATATTATTTCTACTTGTGCATATTATTATTTTTATTACTTAAATTGTTTCTTCCGCAATCTTGTTTTGGGCTTAGGCTTTCCCACTCGGAGGGTTGTAGTGAGCGCCATCATGGCCCGATTTTGGGTCGTGACAATGTGATATTAGAGCTTTAGATTCACCGATCTCACTAGTAAAGTAGAAAGTGTCTAGTAGAGACTCGTGGATTAGTGTGATGACACCCATATCCAATCTTTGAGAGGCCATAGGGCATTCTTTTGATTACTTTATTGTTTCTTGTTTCTTGTTTCTTGTCGTACGTTGATGGTTGTACCAATATCTAGACTCCATTTATTTCACTCTTCCTCAGATGACTAGGAAGAGGTCACTCGTGGGTGGACGAGAGCCTTCTATATCTCTAGAGGGAGCCTCAGATAGGGGTAGAGGTCTGGGCCAACCCAGAGGGAGAGGGAGAGCACGAGCTACATCACTAGCTCAAGATCAGGAGTGGGCACTAGCACTAGAGCCCGAGATAAAGGTTGAGCATTGTCAACATCAGTTGGATGGTGTATGGCTAACCCAGCCTCCATTAGGATTGGTGGGAACACCAGTACTACATGATACTTTGGCCAGGATCCTCAGCTTCATAGAGGGTATGTTACAGGCGTGTACTTTACCTAGCACTTTAGCTTGACCCAAATTAGAGGTGATGCCCAGATTTTAGACAAGGAAGGGGAACAGAGTGTTCAGACCCCACATGTATATCATGCTGTTGCAGCTCCTTGTGTAGTGGTTCAGCCAGTTCTAACTTTTTCTCCACATATGGCCCCAAGGCCAGCTATGACTTCTGAAGAGCATAAGATGTTGGGATGGTTTATCTGATTGGGTCCTTACAGGTTCACAGGTGCTATGGGTGAGGATGCCCACAAGTTTCTAGTTAGTTGCCAGGTTAGGTTGCATATCCTCGGTAAAGTGGATTCCCACAGGGTTGACTATGCTGCTTACCAGTTTGAGGGGTCAGTGAAGCAGTGGTGGAGGTTTTACCTTGAATGCAGACTAGTTTACCTTGAGTGCAGACTAGTCGGGTCACCTTTGATGTCTTGGGCTCAGTTCTCAGAGGTTTTCTTGGAGAAGTATGTACCTCATATCTTGGGGGAGTGGTTGTAGGATGAGTTCAAAGACTTGACCCAGGGATAACTGTTAGTTACAGAGTATGAGACACAATTCCATAAGTTGGCTAGACATGCGGCTATGCTGATGCTGATAGAGCACGAGAGGGTGCACAAATTTGTCATATGTCTCTTATTCCCACTCCAGATTACTATAGAGCAAATTATGGCATCAGGCTGTTCTTTTATAAAGATAGTTGATCATGCATGCACCATTGAGGGGATCCATCGTGAGGCATATGAAGGCACCGACAATAGGCCCCATTGTCAGGGTGGTTTCAACGGATTTTGGTCCCTTGGTTGAGGGTTTTTTGGCTTAGGTTATCCGCAATAGTTTCAGTCTGGTAGGTCAATTTCGGTAGCTTTACAACGTACAAATGGTTGCACTACTGGTGCTAGTGGTTAGATGGTTCAGGCACCAATTTAGACTTCTCGTGGTATTCAGGCCAAGATGGTCAGTAGGTCATCTCAAACGGTTAGTTCTGCTAAGGTTTATTATGAGTGTGGCATATTTATCCACTTTTCTAGAGATTACCCTAGGGGTTAACCTTCCAAATATCAAGGTTAGCTAGGTTAGAAAGTTCAGGCCTCCAAGGATTCGGTACAGTCAACTAAGGGTGGTCCCTAAGGTACATGAGGTGGCCCTCAGGCAGGCTGATCAAGTGGTCAAGGTGGACACAACCATAAGTATGCTTTTTTAAGGAGGACAGAGACATCGATGTTGTTGTTATTACATGTACAATCTTTGTCTCCCATCAGCCTGCTTATGCTTTATTTGATTTGGGATCTACTTTTTGATTTGTGTCTACGTATTATGCTACGCGATTAAGCTTATCTTATGAGCCGAAATTTGTTCCTATGCTTGTAGTTACCCCCGTAGGTGATTCTTTAGTAGTGTATCGGGAATAAAGAGCTCGTGTGGTGACCATCTTAGGGTATGATACTTGGGTAGACCGTATTGTGCTAGATATGGTAGATTTCAACTTGATTTAAGGCATGGATTGCTTGTCTCCCTATCATGTGGTCTTGGATTGTTTCTCGAAGACTGTTATTTTGTGCATGCCGGGTATTCCGCCTCTTGTGTCTGTAACACCCCGGATCTGAAATAGGGTAAACAACACTTTTAATGAGCTGTAGGTACCAACCCACAATGGCCACCCATGGCCCATGGATAGGACCACGGACCGTAGGTGTGGTCCGTGGATGGCTCCCTAAAATAGATCATGAAGGCCCAGAACCACGGCCTGACCAACGGACCGTTGGTCAGACCACGGTCCATGGTTGGGGGCCTGTGGTTCGATGGCCCAAAAGTCACTTTCTGACCACCATTGACGGTCATGCAGGACGTACCGTTGGTCAGTCTACGGTCCGTCGACTGGTGGCCGTGGCTCGAGATTCGGTAGTTAAGTTTAGGGGCAGTTGGGTCTTTTCCTAATTATTTTATTCCTATACTACATCGTTTTACTCTTCACTAAGACCCCTATATAAGTGATTTCAACCCCCAGATTAGCCCATTTACTCCTTTCTCTTCAGATTCACCAAAAAGAAGAACTCTCCTATAATTCCCTCTCTAGAAAGCTTGCATAAAAAGGATTCAACCTATGGTTTCAAGTCAAGTCTCAATTCCTCCATTGAAGATTAGCAATTGGCTTTAAGGTATAATAGTTTTCATCCATGGATTCCTTCCATTCATGGAGTTTCCAAGTTCTCCTATTTTCAAAGTTAGAAATCCCCAATTGAGTTAGGGTTCTCTTCAATTGTCGTGGGTTTTTTATTACTGATTTAAATGATTTAATTATGTTCTCTTATGCTTGAATTGATGAAGTACTATTATTTTATGATGATTTTTCCCATGAACCCATGTAATCCCCATGTTTTCAAGTTATGATCATATGATGTGGGATTTTGATTATAAAGTAAGAGTCTTATGAAATTAAGCATGTATTGATAACATTACATGAATTTATGATGAAATCCATATCAAACCCATGTTTTCTAAATGTTGATGATTGAAAGTGAGTTTTGAACCTTGAAAGGTAAATTATGGAATTATGCATGTTCTTATGAAATCTATGCAAATGTTTTAAGGATGCTTTGAGAGTTAAGTATCAATGATGATGATGATGATATGTTATTGAAAGAATTTTATCATATACACATGAAAGAAAAATCTGAAAGGTTTTCTCACATAATAAGGATTCTAAGGTTGAAAGGTCTTCTCACCTAATTGAATCAAAGATTAATAGCTATCCTAATGAAACCTAGCTTGGATTGGTTATTGAATGATACCTTTCCATGGAGGATGACTTATCTTGGATTGGCAAGATGATGTGCCTTTCCATGGATAATAAGAACAAGTAAGAAATGACTATTCCGTGGAATTTATGCTTAGCACCGAGAGGATATTGAGATGGAAGCTCTGCCGTTAGTAGAGGTCGGGTTTCTAGAAGCAATCTCCTTATCCCTTACCTATGTTCCCTGATAGGATGATTGTCTAGATAGACATCAGCTAGTGGATCAACTTTAGCTCAGGTTTATGGTCCTTATCTTGGCAAGTAGGACAAACCCTTTTCGGTGTGGGATACATCGGGGGATCATGTTATAGCTCACATGGTCTCTATGTCAGTTAAGGCTAATTCCCCACATTAATAATGAACTAAGGTTACTTCACGAAGTATCTCACATGTGTTCAAAAGTTTCAAATGATGTTAGCTTGCATTGACCATGTTTTATGACTTATGTTTTCTAACTCTTTCATATCATGTTTTAGCTTGGTCAATTGCATGTCATGAAATGCCCCCTTTTAGCATGATTTAAATATTTTATGCATAGCTATCATACTTGGCACATTGTTTTGTACTAACACATACTCTGCCTACATTTCCCCAAATATAGGGTCTGACAGTCAGGTTTCTCAGTCTCGTAGCTAGTGGTTGATCTCGAGGTTCCCGAGCTTTGGTGAGTCCCCATGATTAGATGACGGATGTTCATTGTTTCAGTTTTTTTCATGTATTTCACTTTTGGACATGTTGTATGGGCTAGGCCCAATTTCATTCTATTGTACTAGATGGCTATTGAGACAAGTTTTTTAGACTTTCATTTTTCTTTTATAAAACTATTGGACTTGGACTATTGTTTTACTCTCATTATTCCATTTCTTATGTTATGAATACTAAGTGGCTTGTATGGGGTCTTTCGGGGTCCTATACGCCATGTTACATCTAGGGGGTACCCCTGGGTCGTGACAAGGTAATCAGAGCATAAGGTTTAGAATGTCCTAGGATGTCTCATAAGTTACGTCAAGTAGAGTCTTGTTCATTAGTGTGAAGCACGCCACATTTATGAATGAGAGGCTATAAGATGATTAGGAAACTCCATTTCTTTCATTACTCTAAAATCGTGCGATAGATTTTAACTCTATAAGGTCTCTCTCCTAATCAGTATTCGATGCTCTACAGGATATGGCTACTCGAAGAGCTTATGCTAGAAGGAATGTGAGGGAGAATGTGGAACAAGAAGCTTCTCCCCAGAGCTCCTCAAGTTTTGGTCGATCCTTTGGTTGAGAAAGTTACTAATGCGGAGTTTCGGGTTGCTTTTCAACTATTGGCTCAAGCCACGACGGCCCAAGCCAATAGGGAGTTTGCAGTTCCCGTGAACCCAAATGTGGGTACGACAGCATCTAGAGTGAGGGACTTCACTAGGATAAATCCTCTAGAGTTTCATGAATCCTCAAGAGTTCATTGATGAGGTTTATAATGTTTTGATGATCATGGGAGTGACACCGGTGGAAAAGGCGGAGTTGGCCGCTTATCAACTTAAGGGTAATGCTCAATTTGGTTCAACCAATGGAAGGAAGGGAGCCCGGAAGATGCGGGTCCTATTGATTGGGAGAAGTTTAAGGCCGCTTTCCTTGATAGGTTCTTTCCCCATGAGATGAGGGAAGCCAAGGTGCTTGAGTTTATCAACCTTCAACAGGGAAGTATGAGTGTGAGAGAATATGCTCTAAAGTTCACACAATTGTCTAAATATGCTCCAACAATGGTTGTCGATTCAATGGCAAAGATGAGTAAGTTCGTTTCAGGTGTGTTTGAAATAGTGGTTAAAGAGTGTCATACCGCCATGCTCATTAATTACATGGACATCTCTCGTCTCATGTTTTATGCACAACAGATTAAAGGGGAGAAACTTAAGGAAAAGTCTAGAGAGGTAAAGAGGGCTAAGACCGGTGATGGTAATTTCTCTTATGCAAGGTCCGATGGACATGGTCGTCCTAGATTTTGACAAAAGTTTTTCGGGCAAGGTTCCTCCAATGCTCCTCCTAAGTTCAACAAAGATAGGGTATCTAACCCTAAGACTCAAGGAGGGAATGGTAGTGGATCTTTATTTCCCATGTCTACTTGTACTAGGTGTGGAAGGAAGCACGAGGGTAAGTGCCTAGCCGACACGGATGGTTGCTTTAGTTGTGGTAAGAGTGGTCATAAAATGAGGGATTGCCCGAAGCTTACGACTAAAGGAAGAGAGGGAAAGCAAGCTCCTCTTAGTGGTTCAGGTCCCAATGCTCCTAAGCAAAACTGATTATATGCACTTCAGACTCATGGTGAACAAGAGGGTTCTCTTGATGTGGCTACCAGTATGTTGAAAGTTTTCCAACTTGATGTTTATGCTTTACTTGATCCCGGTGCTACCTTGTCTTTTGCAACGCTAAATGTGGCTATGAGGTTTGATGTTCTTCCAGAAGTGTTGTTAGATCCTTTTTTTATGTCTCTACTCCTATTGGTGATTCTATTGTGGCTAAGAGGGTCTATAGAAAGTATCCTGTTTCCTTGTCCCATAGAGTTAATCTTGTTGACTTGGTAGAGCTTGATATGCTAGATTTTGATGTTATCCTTGGTATGGATTGGCTGCACTCATGTTATGCTTCTATCGATTGTAGAACTCGTGTAGTCAAATTTTAGTTCCCGAATGAGCATGTCCTAGAGTGGAAAGTGGGAAATTATATGCCTAAGGTTCAATTTGTCTCTTGTCTTAATGCTAGAAAGATGATTCCAAAGGGTTGCATTTACCATCTAGTTAGGGTGAGGGATGTGGATTCCGAAACCCCTACTCTTGAGTAGGTCCCCGTTGTTAATGAGTTCCCGAAAGAGTTCCCATATGATTTACATGGTATTCCTCCCGAGAGGGAAATAGACTTCGGTATTGACATTCTCCCAGATATGAAACCTATTTCTATTCCTCTTTACCGTATGGCTCTGACAGAATTTAACGAGTTGAAAGAACAATTGAAGGATTTGTTGGATGAGGATTTCATCCGATCGAGTATCTCTCCATGGGGTGCTCCAGTTTTGTTTGTTAGAAAGACAGACGGTTCTCTTTGTATGTGTATTAACTATCGTCAGTTGAATAAGGTGACCATTAAGAATAAGTATCCTCTCCCAAGGATAGATGACTTGTTTGCCAACTTCAAGGAGCAAGTTACTTCTCTAATATTGATCTTCGATCGGGAAATCACCAATTGAGGGTGAAAGAAGATGATATTCCGAAGACGGCTTTTCGAACTTGGTATGGTCATTATGAGTTTATGGTAATGTCGTTTGGGCTGACTAATGCTCTGACGGCGTTTATGGATTTGATGAATAGGGTGTTTAGACAATACCTTGACATGTTTTTTATTGTGTTCATTGATGATATATTGATCTATTCAAGAAGTGACAATGAGCATATTGATCATTTGAGGATCGTGTTGCAAATTCTTAAGGAAGAACAACTCTTTGCAAAGTTTGGCAAATGTAAATTTTGGTTAAGGTCTGTAGCTTTCCTTGGCCATATTGTTTCAAGTAAGGGTATTGAGGTAGATCCTAAGAAGACGGATGCGATCAAGAGTTGGCCTAGACCTCTATCCCCTTCGGATATTAGAAGTTTCTTGGGTTTAGTCGGTTACTATAGAAGGTTTGTTGAGGGATTCTCTTCAATTGCCTCTCCTTTGACGGTTTTGACTCAAAATAAGGCTAAGTTCATATGGTCCTAAGCGTGTGAGAAAAGTTTCCAAGAGTTGAAGGATAGACTTACTTCCGCGCCGATGTTGACTTTACCGGAAGGGACCGATGGTTTTGTTTTTTATTGTGATGCCTCAAGAATTGGGTTAGGATGTGTGCTTATACAAAATGGGAAAGTTATTGAGTATGCCTCAAGGCAACTTAAGATACATGAGAAGAATTATCCCACCCATGACCTTGAACTAGCGGCGGTTGTTTTTGCCTTAAAGATTTGGAGGCATTATTTGTATGGTGTTCATGTAGATGTGTTTACCGACCACAAGAGTTTGCAATATGTGTTTAATCAGAAAGATCTAAATCTTCGCCAACGAAGGTGGCTTGAGTTATTGAAAGATTATGATATGAGTGTTCTCTATCACCCCGCAAAGGCAAATTTGGTGGTGGATGCTCTTAGTCAGTTATCTATGGCTAGTGTTACTCATATGGAAGAAGAAAAGAAAATGTTGGTTCGATATGTTAATAGATTGGCCTGATTAGGTGTTCAGTTAGTGGACTCCACCAAGGGTGGTATTATGGTACATAATGGTTCAGAATTGTCTTTTGTGGCGGATGTGAAAGCCAAGCAAGATCTTGATCCAATTTTGGTATAATTGAAAGAAGCCGTCCTTAAGAAATCCGTTGAGGCTTTCTCCCAAGGGGGAGATGGTGTACTTAGATATCAAGGTTATTTGTGTGTTCCAAATGTTGATGACTTGAGGGAATATATCTTGTCAGAAGCCCGTAGTTCACGGTATTCCATTCACTCGGGAGCCACCAAGATGTACCGTAATTTGCGGGAGGTCTATTGGTAGAATGGGATAAAGAAGGATATTGCGGAATTTATGGCTAAGTGTCCAAACTTACAACAAGGGAAATTTGAGCATTAGAAATCAAGAAGTTTGTCCCAAGATATTAGCATTCGTACTTGGAAGTGGGAAGATTTGAATATGGACTTTATTATTGGTTTGGCTCACACCCGGCGACAACATGACTCGATTTGGGTCATAGTAGATCAGATTACGAAATAGGCTCATTTTCTTCCCCTCAAGGTTTCCTATTCGGTGGAGGACTATGTGAAGTTGTACTTGAGAGAAATGGTAAAGTTGCACAGAGTGCCTTTGTCCATTATTTCCGATCGTGGTACCCAATTCACTTTCCTGTTTTGGAAGTCTTTCCAAAAGGGTCTTGGTACTCGTGTTAAGCTTAGTACGTCCTTTCATCCCCAAACCGATGGGAAAGCAGAGCGTACTATCCAAACTTTGGATGACACGTTAAGGGCTTGTGTGATTGATTTTAAGGGTAATTGGGATGACCATTTTCCATTGATAGAGTTTGCTTATAATAATAGCTATCACTCGAGTATTGATATGGCTTCATTTTAATCATCATATGGTAGGAGGTGTAGATCTCTTATAGGTTGGTTTGAGTTGGGTGAAGTTTCCCTAATAGGTCCCGAGTTGGTACATGAGGCCATAGAGAAAGTTTGACTTATTAGCGAAAGGTTGAAAATGGCTCAGAGTCGGCAAAAGTCATATGCTGATGTGACAAGAAGAGATCTTGAGTTTGACATTCATAATTGGGTTTACTTTAAAATCTCACCCATGAAGGGTGTAATGAGGTTTGGTAAGAAAGGGAAGCTTAGTCCCCGATATGTAAGCCTATATAAGATTTTGAGACGTGTTGGTAGGGTTGCTTATGAGCTAGATTTGCCAAATGAGTTGGCATCGGTGAATCCAGTTTTCCATGTCTCTATGTTGAAGAAATATGTTGGTGATCCGACATCCATAGTTTTCTTAGAAGGTTTGGGAGTTAAGAAGAATCTTTCTTATGAGAAAGTTCTGGTTGAGATCCTAGGCCAGCAAGTCAAGAAGTTGAGAAATAAAGAAGTAGCTTCCGTGAAAGTGTTGTGGAGGAATCAGTTAGTTGAGGGTGCTACTTAGGAGGCCGAGGGTGATATGATGTCCCGATATCCTCATCTCTTTCCTTCTACTTCTACTCTAGCTTGAGGTAATGAGTTCCTCATGGTGTGTTCATTATTTTGGAGTCATGTGTCTTATGTGTTTCCATGATTTCCTTACTATGCATGATTTATGAAAAGTTCATGTTTTGAGAAAATGAGTCAATTTGATTGATTTCTACATGTTTATCTTCACATGAGTATGAATTGCTTGTAGACTACATGATGTGATGTTATGAGCATGACCTTTAGCTTGGAGTTGATGTTTCCTCTTCAGATATATGCATTTGACTATGTTTTTAGCTTGGAGTGATGTTTCCTCCTTGGATGTTAGCTTGGAGTTGATGTTACCTCCTCGGATATGTGTATTGCATGCATGTTGGGCTGTTAGATTTAGTTTAACACCTCTTATGATGTTTTGATTAGGTCCTAGCTTGGAGTCGATAGTTCCTCATTGGTTATATGCATTTAGATGAAGTTACATTATAGGTTGGGTTGTTAGTTCCTCTCCTACTCTTTTTCGTACTAGCTTGAATCTCATTCGAGGACGAATGATCTCAAGGGGGAGATATTGTAACACCCCGGATCTGAAAGAGGTTAAATAGCAATTTTAATGAGCTGTAGGTGCCAACCCACGAGGGCCACCCACGGCCCGTGGATAGGACCATAGACCGTAGGTGTGGTCCGTGGATGGCTCCCCAAAACAGATCCTGAAGGCCCAGAACCAGGGCCTGACCAATGGACCGTTGGTCAGACAATGGTCCGTGGTCGGGGGCCTATGGTTCGATGGCCCAAAAGTCACTTCCTACCACCATCAACAGCCGTGCAGGACGGACCGTCAGTCGGTCCACGGTCCATCGACTGGTGGTCGTGGGTGGAGATTCAGCAGTTAAGTTTAGGAGCAGGTGGGTCTTTTTTTAATTTTTTTATTCCTATACTACGTCCAACCCCCAAATTAGCCCATTTACTCCATTCTCTTCAAATTCACCAAAAAGAAAAACTCTCCAATAATTCCCTGTCTAGAAAGCTTGAAGAAGAAGGATTCAACCTAGGGTTTCAAGTCAAGTCTCAATTCCTCAATTGAAGATTAGCAATTGGCTTCAAGGTATGATAGTTTTCATCCATGGATTCCTTCCATTCATGGAGTTCCCAAATTCTCCTATTTTCAAAGTTAGAAATCCCCAATAGAGTTAGGTTTTTTTTTAATTATCATTGGTTCTTTTGATTATTGATTTAAATGATTGAATTATGATCTCTTATGCATGAATTGATGAAGTACTATGATTTTATGATGATTTCCTCCATGAACCCATGTAATCCCCATATTTTCAAGTTATGATCATATGATGTGAGATTTTTATTATAAAGGAAGAGTTTTATGAAATTAAGAATGTATTGATAACATTACATGAATTTATGATGAAATCCATATCCAACTCATTTTTCTAAATGTTGATGATTGCAAGTAGGTTTTGAACCTTGAAAGGTAAATTATGGAATTATGCATGTTCTTATGAAATCTATTGTCACGATCCAGGGGTACTCCCTAGATGTAACATGGCATATAGAACCCCGAAGGACTCCATACAAGACACTTAGTCCTCATAACATAAGAAATAGAAAAACAAGAGTAAAACAACATTTCAAGTCTAAAAAGTTTTTTATAAAGAAAAGTGAAAGTCTAGACACTTTGTCTAATCATAGCCATCTATTACAATCAAATAAAATTGGGCCTAGCCCATACATCATGTTCAAAAGTGGAAATACATGAAAGAAACTAAACATATGAAATCCATCCTTGAACAATGAGGACTCGCCAAGCTCGGGAAACAATCAAATCCAAGATCTAGCCACAAAACTGTCGCTAACTTTGGGACCCTACATTTGGGAAAAATGTAGGCAAGAGTATGCCTTAGTACAAACATGCACTAAGTATGGTAGCCATGCATCAAAATATTTAAAACAAGCTAAAAGGGACATTTCATTTCATGACATGCAATTTAACAAGCTAAAACATCATATGAGAGAGAGTTGGAAAAAATAAGTCATAACATCATCTTTAAAACCTTTGAACACTTACGGGATACTTCTTCAAGCATGCCTTAGTTCATTATTAATCTTGTTGTGGGAAATATCCCTAACCGACAAGAGACCATATGAGCTATAACATGATCCCCGGTGTTACCCACACCGAAAAGGTTTGTTCTACTTGCCTAAGGTAGAACTATGAACATCTAGCTTAAGTGGATCCACTAGCTAATCAACCTATGTGGGCACATAGTTATGGGATAAGAAGATTGCTACTAGAAATTCAGCCTCTACATCCGGGAGAGCTTCCATCTCATGAGATTACATTGGAAACCCAGTCTATACATCCGGGAGGCTTCCATCTCATATACAATATCCACTCGGTGCTAAGCATAAATTCCCACGGAATAGTATTTTCTTACTTAACTTCATTACACATGAAAGGGTGCCCTTGGCCTACCTATTGAAGTTAATTTAATCAGGATAGCTTCTTAGACCATGCGTGAGAAAACCTTTCACCATCCATGATCACTTTTAATCTTTGATTCAATTAGGTGAGAAAGCCTTTCAACCTAAGAATCCTTACTATGTGAGAAAACCTTTCACATCATGCTAGTTATGTATTTATGAGAATGTCCTTTCAACAACATCATAATCATTGATACTTTACTCTCAAAGAATCCTTAAAGCATTTTCATAGATTTCATAAAGACATGCATAATCTCATACTTTGCCCTTTCAAGGTTCAAAGCCTAATTTAAATCATCACATCTAGAATTCAAGCATTAGACCTTGATTTCATCATAATTCATGTGATTGTATCATTTCATGCATTAATTCATAAAATTCCTCTTTCATCAACAAACACCCATATCTTATCATCACAATTGAGAAATATGGGAATTACATGAGTTCATGGGAGAACATCATCAAAATCATAAGAATTCATCAATTCATGCTTAATGTAACTCAATTCAATCATTAAAATCAAGTTTTAAGGGAACCCATGATAATTGAAGAAAACCCTAACAATTGGGGATTTCTACCTTTTTGAAATTAGAGATTTTGAGGGAACTCCATGGATGAAAACTACCATACCTTACTATCAAAGCCCAAAGAAATTGATGTATGAAAGCTTGCTCTTGAACACTAGCTTGAATCTCCTCCTTCTTCTTCTTCTTCTTCTTCAAGTTTCTAGAGAGAGAATTATTTGAGAGAAGAAATTTTGGGGATTTCTTTTGGTTTTTGGAAAATATGACCTGAATGGGTGAGTTTTAGAGTTAAAATGACTTATATAGGGGTCCTAGACTTAGGCAAAACGATATAGCTTTAGTCTAATTAAAACCAGAAAAGACTAATTAACCCCTCAGTATAGTGGTCTGCCTCACCCTCCACGATGGGCTCCACGAGCCGTGGTTTTCACCACGAGTCGTGGTCCCTTCCGTGGTGAGGAACAAGTAGCTTTCCAATCTCCCTCCTTAACCCTAAAAACTAAGTCATCACCATGAGCCTTCCCACGAGCCGTGGTCATCACCACGAGCCGTGGTCATCACCACGAGCCGTGAAGTGGCTCGTGAAGAAGGGGCTGTTTTGGGCAGCTTTGAGGAGGCTACTGCCTAGCCCATCACGAGCCACACCACGGGCCTTGGTCCTCACCACTGGCCGTGGTGGTGGTCGTGAAAGGTGGGGGAGTGTCAGGAAAATTTTAGGCTGCCCTAGCCTTTACCCTTGGCCCTTGCCCTCTTCCTTGACCCTAGTCCTCTCACTTAGGCCTAGTTTAGTCTACTAGATTTCCGAGGTGTTACATTATCTCCCCCTTGAGAAAATTCGTCCTCGAATGATGTTTCTAGACACCTTACAGAAGTAAAGACTCAATAATAGCAACACATCATCAAATTGCACAAAATCAAGGAGGAACTTCATCTCCAAGCTAAACATATTCAATGCAATACAAGGAAGTAGGAACTACATCTAGCAACCCATTATGCATGAAGTTTCAACATTTCTCATGTTCAAGGAGGAACTATCTTCTCCAAGCTAAAAGCATGCTCCACACAATCTCCTCGAGCTCATGTGCAATTTACTCTCAAAAAGCATATCCAAAGCATGTTCATCAATTCATCTCATGAAGTCTATTGGCAACTCATACTCAATGCACAAAAACATGACGAAAATCAGTCATATAAATTCATTTTCTTTCTAAACATATGTTTTCATTAACATGCATTACATAAGGAAATCATGGAAACACATAATAACACATGACTACCAAGGACAACTCAAGAGGAACTGATTACCTCAAGTATAATAGGAGAAGAAGGAAAGAGATGACGATATCGGGACTTTATATCGGCCTCGGCCTTCCATGTAGCACCCTCAACTAATTGATTCCTCCACAAGACCTTCACGGATGCTATTTCCTTGTTTCTCAATTTCTTGACTTGTCGGTCTAGAATCTCTATCGGAACATCCTCATAAGAGAGACTCTCATCAACCCCCAACCTTTCTAGGGGAACTATGGATGTCGTATCTCTAACACACTTCTTAAGAATAGAGACATGGAACATCGAATGCACCGATGCCAACTCCTTAGGTAAAGCTAACACATAAGCAACCTTACCAACACGTCTCAAGATTTCTTATGGGCTTACGAAATGGGGACTAAGCTTCCCTTTCTTACCAAACCTCATTACACCCCTCATAGATGAGATGTTTTAAGTAAACCCCAAATCACTAAAATTAGGAACTCACAATGACCTTGCTATCTAAGCACACCATCTCCCCCTTGGGAGAAAGCCTAAATTTCATTCTAAGTACCGCTTCTTTCAATTCTACTAAGGTCGGATCAATTCCATTCTTTACTTTCACATCTGTCACAAAAGATGATTCGGAACCATCTTAAACCATAACACTACCCTTGGTAGGGTCTACTAACCGAATGATATTACCACAACCTCATAATGACCATACCGAGTTCTAAAAGCTGTTTTTGGAATATCATCATCCTTCAACCTTATTTGGTGCTAACCCGACCTAAGGTTAATCTTAGAAAGGTAACTAGCTCCTTGCAGTTGGTCAACACTAGAATCTATTTCCCTCACCCTTACTAGGTGATACATGCAACCCTTAAAAGTTATCTTCTTAGCCTTAAGAAATAAACCAAACTTTTGGCATTGTTTTTCCCCTTCCACTCTCGGATAGGCTCATTCGGAACTAAAGATTTGACTACACAGGTTCTACAATCAATAGAAGCATAACAAGAGTGCAACCTATCCATCCCAAGGATGTCATCAACATCTAGCATATCAAGCTCTACCAAGTCAACAAGAGTAACTCTATGGGATAAGGAAATGGGACACTTTCTATAAACTCTCTTAGCCACCAGAGAATCACCATCAGGATTAGAGACAGAAAAAAGGTTCTAACAACACATCAGGGAGTACATCAAACCCCATAGCCACATATGGCGTCACAAAAGACAAGGTAGCATCGGGATCAAGTAAAGCATATACATCAAGTTGGAAGACTTTCTACTGACCGGAAACCCCAATGGGAGAACCCTCTTATTAACCATGAGTCTGAAGAGCATATTATCTAGCTTGCTTGGGAGCACTAATACCCGTACCACTAGGAGGATCTTGCTTGCCATCTCTTCCTTCAGCCGTAAGCATTGGGCAATCCTTCATTTTGTGACCACTTTTACCACAACCATAGCAACCCTTTGTGCCGGCTAGGCACTTACCCTCGTTTCTCTTTCCACACCTAGCACAAGTCGGAAATAGGGGTCCACTACCATTTCTAAGAGACTTAGGGTTAGACACTCTCTCTTTGTTAAACTTTGGAGCATTGGAGGAAACTTATCTGGAAAAACTTTATCTATACCTAGGATGACCATGTCCATCGGACCATTTATGAGAGAAATTATCATCATCAATTCTAGACCTCTTCTTCTCCCTAGATCTCCCTTTAAGTTTCTCCTTTTCAATCCGTTGGGCATAAATCATAAGATGAGAAATATCAATAACATGGTCAAGCATAGTCGTACGGTATTCTTTCACTACTAAATCGGATACACCCGACACAAACTTCCTCATTATCAACCTAGGGTTGGCCATTATAGAAGGAGCATATTTCGACAATCGAGTGAACCTCGAAGCATAATCCTCAACACTCATTTTTCCCCTGTCGAAGATTAATAAACTCAAGTACCATAGCCTCTGTCATCTCTAGAGGAAATAACCTATCAAGAAAAGCATTCTTAAGCCTTTACCACTCTATGGGACCCGATTCTACCGGCCTTGCTTCTTTCCATTGGTTGAACCAAATCTGAGCAGCCCCTTAAGTTGATAAGCGACCAATTTTGCCCTCTCTACCGGAGTCACTCCCACAAAGTTCAACACTTTATAGATCTCATCTATGAACTCTTGAGGATCTTCCTCAATCTTTGACCTATAAAATTCTGGGGTTTCTATTCTGGCTTGAGTCAACATTAGGAAAGCAAACCTAAACTCCGCATTTGTCACTTGCTCGGCCAAAGGATCGACCGGAACTTGAGAAGCTTCATGTTTCTCATTCTCCCTCACATTCCTTGTAGCATAAGCTCTTCTAGTAGTCATATCCTGAAGAACGTAGGATAAGTATTAGGAGAGAGACCTTAAAGAATTAAACTCTATCACACGACTTAGGAGTAATGAAAGAAATAGAGTCTCCTAATTATCTTGTAGCCTCTCATTCATAAATGTGGCGCGCTTCACACTCATGAACAAGACTCTACTAGACGTGGCTTATGAGACATCCAAGGACCATTCTAAACCTTGTGCTCTGATACAAAGTTTGTCACGACCCAAGGTACCCCTAGATGTAACATGGCGTATAGAACTCCGAAGGACTCCATACAAGCCACTTAGTCCTCATAACATAAGAAATAGAACAATAAAAGTAAAACAACATTTCAAGTCTAAAAAGTTTTTTATAAAGAAAAGCGGAAGTCTAGACATTTTGTCTCATCATAGCAATCTATTACAATCGAATGACATTGGGCCTAGCCCATACATCATGTTCAAAAGTGGAAATACATGAAAAAAACTAAATATAAGAAATCCATCCTGGAACCATAAGCACTCACCAAGCTCGAAAAACAATCAAATCTAAGCTCTAGCCACAAAACTATCGACCTTGACTATCGGAACCTATATTTGGGAAAAATGTAGGAAAGAGTATGTGTTAGTACAAACATGCAATAAGTATGATAGCCATGCATAAAAACATTTAAAACATGCTAAAAGGGACATTTCATTTCATGACATGCAATTTAACAAGCTTAAACATCATATGTGAGAGAGTTGGAAAACATAAGTCATAACATCATCTTTAAAACCTTTGAACACTTACGAGATACTTCTTCAAGCATGCCTTAGTTCATTATTAATCTTTTTTTAGGAAATATCCTTAACCGACAAGAGACCATGTGAGCTATAACATGATCCCCTGGTGTTACCGACACCGAAAAGGTTTGTTCTACTTTCCTAAGGTAGAACTACGAACATCTAGCTTAAGTGGATCCACTGGCTAATCAAACTATGTGGGAACATAGTTATGGGATAAGGAGATTGCTACTAGAAACTCGGCCTCTACATTCGGGAGAGCATCTATCTCATGAGATTATATTGGAAACCCCGCCTCTACATCAAAGAGGGCTTCCATCTCATATACAATATTCACTCGGTGCTAAGCATAAATTCCCACGGAATAGTCATTTCTTACATAACTTCATTACTCCTAAAAGTGTGCCCTTGGCCTACCGATTCAAGTTAGTTTCATTAGGATAGTTTCTTAGACCATGCGTGAGAAAACCTTTCACCATCCATGATCACTTTTAATCTTTGATTCAATTATGTAAGAAAGTCTTTCAACCTAAGAATCCTTACTATGTGAGAAAACCTTTCACATCATGCTAGTTATGTGTTTATGAGAATGTCCTTTCAACAACATCATAATCATTGATACTTTACTCTCAAAGCATCCTTAAACCATTTTCATTGATTTTATAAAGACATGCATAATCTCATACTTTGTCCTTTCAAGGTTCAAAGCTTACTTTCAATCATCACATCTACAATTTAAGAAGTAGACATTGATTTCATCATAATTCATGTGATTCTATAATTTTATACATTAATTCATAAAATTCCTCTTTCATCAACAAAGAGCTACATCATATCATCACATTTGAGAAATATGGGTATTACATGGGTTCAGGGGGGAATATCATAAAAATCATAAGAATTCATCAATTCATGCTTAATGTAAACTAATTCAATCATTAACATCAAGTTTGAAAGAAACCCATGGTAATTGAAGAAAACCCTAACAATTGGGGATTTCTACCTTTTTGAAATTGGAGATTTTGAGGGAACTCAAAGGATGAAAGGAATCCATGGATGAAAACTACCATACCTTAATATCAAAGCCCAAAGAAAATGATGTATAAAAGCTTTCTCTTGAACCCTAGCTTGAATCTGCTTCTTCTTCTTCTTCTTCTTCAAGTTTCTAGAGAGAGAATTATTTGAGAGAAGAACTTTTTGGGATTTCTTTTGGGTTTTGGAAAATATGACTTGAAAGGGTGAGTTTTAGAGTTAAAATGACTTATATAGGGGTCCTAGACTTAGGCAAAACAACATAAGTTTAGTCTAAATAAAACCAAAAAAGACAAATTAACCCCTCGCTACAGTGGTGTGCCCCACCCTCCACGAGGGGCTCCACGAGCCGTGCTCCCTTCCATGGTGAGGAACCAGTAGCTTTCCAATATCCCTCCTTACCCCCAAAAACTAAGTCATCTCCACGAGCCTTCCCATGAGCCGTGGTCATCACCACGAGCCATGAAGTGGCTCGTGAAGAAGGGGCTGTTTTGGGCAGCTTTGAAGAGGCTACTGCCTAGCCCACCACGAGCCACACCACTGGCCGTGGTCCTCACCACTGGCCATGGTAGTGGTCGTGAAAGGTGGGACAGTGTCAAGAAAAATTTAGGCTGCCCTAGCCTTCACCCTTGTCCCTTCCCCTCTTCCTTGACCCCTAGTCCTCTCACTTAGACCTAGTTTAGTCTACTAGATTTTCGAGGTGTTACATCTATGCAAATGTTTTAAGGATGCTTATAGAGTAAAGTATCAATGATGATGATGATGTGTTATTGAAAGTATTTTCTCATATACACATGAAAGCAAGATGTGAAATGTTTTCTCACATAATAATGATTCTAAGGTTGAAAGGTTTTCTCACCTAATTGAATCAAAGATTAAGAGCTATCCTAATGAAACCAAGCATGGATTGGTTATTGAATGATACCTTTCCATGGATGATGACTTAGCTTGGATTGGCTAGATGACGTGCCTTTCCATGGATAATAAGAACAAGTAAGAAATGACTATTCCATGGATTTGTGCTTAGCACCGAGAGGATATTGAGATGGAAAATCTCCCGTTAGTAGATGCTACATTTCTAGATGTAATTTCCTTATGTGCTACCTATGTAACCCCATAGGATGATTGTCTAGATAGACATTAGCTAGTTGATCCAATTTCGTTCATATTTATGGTCCTTACCTTGGCATGTAGGACAACCCTTTTCGGTGTGGGAGACACTGGGGGATCATATTATAGCTCACATGGTCTCTATGTCGGTTAAGGGTAATTCCCCATATTAATAATGAACTAAGGTTACTTCAAGAAGTATCTCACATGTGTTCAAAGGTTTCAAATGATGTTAGCTTGCATTGGCCATGTTTTATGACTTATGTTTTCTAACTCTTTCATATCATGTTTTAGCTTGGTCAACTGCATGTCATGAAATGTCCCCTTTTAGCATGATTTAAATTTTTTATGCATAGCTATCATACTTGGTACATTATTTTGTACTAACGCATACTCTTGCCTATATTTCTCCAAATGTAGGGTCCGACAGTAAGGTTTCTCAGTTTCGTGGCTAGTGGTTGATCTCAAGGTTCCCGAGCTTTGGTGAGTCCTCATGCTTTGAGGACGGATGTTCATTGTTTCAGTTTCTTTCATGTATTTCACTTTTGGACATGATGTATGGGCTAGGCCCAATTTCATTCTATTGTACTAGATGGCTATTGAGACAAGTGTTTTAGACTTCCACTATTATTTCATATAACTATTGGACTTGGACTATTATTTTACTCTAATTATTCTATTTATTATGTTATGAATGCTAAGTGGCTTGTATGGGGTCTTTAGGGGTCCTATATGTCATGTTACATCTAGGGAGTACCCTTGGGTCGTGATAGTGTGGACTAGTACTGACAGTCATATACCGAGAGGGGTAATCTCTTTTCTGATGGTACGATGGTTGGTAGAGAAGCGGTGTCCATCTTATCTTGCTTATGTATGTGATAGTAGTGCCGACACTCATCCTTTTGATTCAGTTCCTCGGTTAGAGATTTGTTGATGTGTTACCTAACGATCTACCTAGTCTTCCTCCTTACCATGATATTTATTTTAGGATTAATGATGAGTCAGGTACACAACCAGTTTCTATTCTGCCACACCAGATGAATCCAACTAAGTTGGGAGAGCTTACGGAGCAGATCCAGGACCCTTTGGGAAAGGGGTTCATTAGACTGAGTATATCTCTTTGGGGTGCTTATGTCATGTTCATGAAGAAGAATGATGGTACCTTGCGTATGTGCATTGACTACATACAGCTGAATAAGGTGACTATCAAGAAGATGTATCATATGTCGTGGATTGATGATTTACTTGACTAGCTTTAGGGGATCATCAGTTGAGAATTAGGGCGGCAGACATCCCTAAGACTGCCATTAGGACTTGGTACGACCACTACAAGTTGTTAGTCATGTCTTTTATGTTGAATAATGCCCCAACAACATTTATGGAATTGATGAACCTTGTGTTCAGGCTCTATTTGGACATATTTTTTTATAGTGTTGTTCAAAGACATCTTGATCTACTCTGGAGTAGGGAGTAGCATGAGCAACATCTGATGATAATGGAACTCCACACCTTGAGAGATCAGTGATTGTATGCCAAATTCACTAAGTGTTAGTTTTTGCTTAAGTCTGTAGAATTCTTGGGGCACGTTGTGTATGAGGATGGCATTATGGTGGATCAAGTGAAGATTGATTAAGTCCATGGTTTGGCCAGGCCCACTTCTCCTACTGAAGTTTGTAGTTTGTTAGGTTCTAGGATCTTACAGATGGTTTGTGGTGACATTTTCTTCTATTATGGCATGTTTGACTAGATTGACCCAGAAGAATGTTCCCTTCCAGTGATCCGATGAGTGTGAGGAAAACTTTATGAAGCTCAAGACTTTGTTGAATTCAACATTGATTTTTACTCTTCCGGCTGAGGGCCATGGGTTTACGGTCTACTGTAATGCTTCCATTTTTGGTATGGGTTGTGTGTTGATGTAGCAGGGTAGAGTTATTGCTTTTGCTTCCAGACAGCTGAAGCTTTACGATAAAAAATACCCCACTTATGACTTGGAGTTGGCAGCGGTAGTCTTTGCATTGAAGATTTGGCGGCACTATTTGTATGGATTTTAGTACGAGGCATTCACCGACACCCGTAGTCTTTAGTATATTTTCAGCCAAAGGGACCTTAATATGAGACAACACATATGGTTGGAGTTACATAAGGACTATGACTTTTCTATCCTTTATCACCCGGGCAAGGATAATGCGGTAGAAAATGGCTTGAGCCACAAGACAATGAGTATGGTGAGTTTGTCTTTCTTAGTTGTGGAGGAGAGACCTATGGCTTTGGGAATTCAGTCCTCATCCAACCTGATGATTAGACTTGATATTTCTGAGCCGAACATAGTAGTTGCTTGTGTGGTGGCCAAATCTTCCTTGATAGAGCAGATTTGGGAACATCAGTTCAAGTATTCCAGACTAAGGGTGATTTGGGATAATGTTCTTAGTGGCGAGGCTAATAAGGTGACCTTAGATCAAGTGGGTATTTTAAGGATTATGTGTTGTATCTGTGTTCCAAAAGTTTGTGAGTCGGTTGGGTTGATCCTTCATGAGTCCTATTGTTTAAGATATTCTATTTAAACAGGTGGTGCAAATATGTATTGTAATCTGAGGTACCATTATTGGTGGTGTGGGTTAAAGAGGGACATTTCATCATTTGTGGTTAGATGCTTGAACTGTTAGTAGGTGAAGGACGAGCGCTAGAGACCAGGTGGTTTGACCTAGTGTCTAGCCATTCCGGAATGGATGTGGGAGCATATAGCCATGGACTTTGTGGTTGGCTTACCATGTACCTTTTAAGTTTTTGATTCTATTTGGGTCATCATGGATCGATTGACCATGTGAGCTCACTTCCTACCGGTTTAGACTGTCTACAGTTCGGAGAGATTGACTCAGATTTACCTTAGAGAGATTTCCCCTTTTTTGGGGAACCGGTCTCTATCATCTATGATTGTGGTACTCAGTTCATTTAACATTTTTGGTGGTCTATTCAGAGTGATTTGGGTACCTGAGTTGAGCTCAGTAAAACTTTTCACCCTTAGACCGATGGTCAGTCAGAGCGGACTATTTAGATTCTAGAGGATATGATACAAGCTTGTGTTATTGATTTCGGTGGTCAGTGGTATGATTCTTTGGCTTTGGTGGAGTTTGATGTAACACCTTGGATTCAAGAAATCCTTGAAATGGAGTCTAGTGGGGAAACTCATAAGCCATACCTGGACCATGGAACCCTCCACGGAGTCGTTGACAGGACATGTAGGGGACCACGGTCCGTTTAGGGGCTAATGGTAAGCTCCCAACACCTGCCTCGCAGGAGTCCCTCCCACGAAGGCCTTGACGGCCCGTGGGGAGGTTGACGACTCGTTAAGGAGCTCGTGGGGTGCTAACGAGTGACTACCCTGTCTAGCGTCCCTCTCACGGAGGCCTTGACGGCTTGTGATGGTCGTCGTCAAGTTGACCCATTAGCAAGGGGTCTTTACCTAGCCACTGGTCAAGGACCACAACTGACATAACGGCTCATAGTGGCCTTTACAGGTCATGGAGGCCACCGTGAGGTGGGTCGCATTAGTTTAAAGTCAGGACCTTTTTGGGTCTTTGCCAGATTATTCTATCTAAATACTATGTCATTTTACCCTTACCTAGAAGTCCTATTTAAGTTTTTTTTACCCCCAAATATCCCCAATTGAAATCATTTTGTCAAATTCCTAAAAGAAGAACAAGTCTTCCTCTCTAAATTATTTCTCTCTCTAGAAATCTTGAAGAAGAAGGAGTCAACCTAGGGTTTCAAGTCAAGTTCCAATTCCTCCATTGAAGGCAAGATTTTGGCACTGAGGTATGATAGTCTTCATCCATGGAGCCCTTTCCTCCATAGAGTTCCTAAATTCTCCAATTTATAAAGTTAGAAATCCCCAATTGAGTTATGGTTTTTCTTCTATGTCATGGTTCCTTTCAATGTTGATTTATTTGATTGATTTATGAACTTTATGCATGAATTGATATAATTTCATGATTTTATGATGAATCCCCATGAACCCATGCTTAACCCATGTTTTCTAGATATTGATGATTGAAAGTAGATTTTGAACTATGAAAGGTGATTTAAGGAATTATCCATGTTCTTATGAAATTGATGAGGTATGATGTAAATGTCTTTGAGGATGAAGCATATATGTTGTTGTTATAGTTAATTGTTATGAAAGGATTCCTCACATAATTACCTCATGCATGCATGTGAAAGGCTTTCACACATAAAGGATTCTAAGGTTAAAAGGTCTTCTCACCTAAAATGAATCAATGTTAAGGAGCTATTCTAAAAATGAGGCAAGCGACGATTACCCATGCCCTCTAATCAAAAGACAAGAGGCGATTACCCATGTCATATGATATAAGGACAAGAGGCGATTACCAAAGTCATTTAAAGAAAAGATGAATAAGACTAATGAAAATTCAGTGGGAGTTATGCTTAACACCGAGTGGACAACTGACAATTACACATGTCGTATAAACTATGTGCCACCATAGGTTGTCTAGATAGACATTAGCTAGTGGGTCCACGTAAGCTAGAAGTTCATGGTTCTTACATTGGCAAGTGAGAACACCTCTTTTCGGTGTGGGGTAGACACCAGATTCCATGTTAATAGCTCACATGGTTTTACATGTCGGTTAAAGGTAGTTCTCCCAGACTAATGAATTAAGTTTACTTTAAGAAATATCTCGCATGTGTTTTAAGACGATGTAGACTTGCATTGTTCATGTTTAATGACTTATGTTTTCTAACTCTTTTATATCATGTTTTAGCTTGGTCATTGCATAATATAAAAATTCCCCTTTATATCATGATTTTTACACTTCATGCATCGCTATCATACTTGGTACATTTTTGTACTAACACATACGCTTGCCTATATTTCTTATCCAAATGTAGGGTCCGACGCTCTAGACTCGCACTTCCGTGACTAGGACAATTTAGTAGACATTGAAGATTAGTGAGTCCTCATGCTTAAAGGGCCGAGCCTTACTTCATTATGTTTGTACATTTAAGTTTTTGACTTAATGTACGGGTTACGTCCTGATTACTTCTTATGTACTAGATGGCTTTGAGACACTGTTAGTTTTCCTCTTTGGTTTATAAAACTCTCTATTTTGAAGTCATATTTTAAATCTCTTGATTTCTATTATCTTGTCTATGTATGCTAAGTGGCTTGTATAGGGCCTCTCGGGGTCTTATACGCCATGTTACACCTAGGGTCTACCTTGGGTCGTGACATACTTGGTATTCAGAGCACAAGGTTTAGAAAGGTCCTAGGAAGTCTCATAAGCCATGTCGAATAGAGTCTTGTTCAGGAGTGTGAAGCGCGCCATATTTATGAACGAGTGGCTATATGATTTTAGGAAACTCTACTTCTTTCATTACTCTAAAGTTGTGTGATAGAGTTTAACTCTAAAATGTCTCTCTCCTAATCCTTATCTAATGCTCTACAAGATATGATCACTCGAAGGGCATATGCCAGAAGGAATGCGGGAGAGAATGTGAATCAAGAGGCTCCTCCTTAAGCTCCTCAATTTCTTGTCGACTCTTTGGCTGAGCAAGTGACTTATGCAGAGTTTAGGGTTTCTTTTCAAGTGTTGGCTCAAGCCATGACGGCTCAAGCCAATAGGGAGGTTATGGTCCCCGTGAACCCAAATGTGGGTACGGCAGCAACTAGAGTGAGAGACTTCACTAGAATGAATCCTCTAGAGTTTCATGGTTTTAAGGTTGAGGAAGACCTTGATGAATTCATTGATAAAGTGTACAAGGTGTTGATGATCATGGGAGTGATGCCGGTGGAAAAGGAAGAATTAGCCACTTACCAACTTAAGTGTGTTGCTCAAGTTTGGTTCAACCAATGGAAAGAATGGAGGGCGGAAGATGTGGGTCCTTTTGATTGGGAAAAGTTTAAGGTTGCTTTCCTTGATAGGTTTTTTCCTCTCGAAATGAGGGAGGAAAAAGTGCTTTATTTCATCAACCTTCGTCAAGAAAATATGAGTGTGAAGGAATATGCTTTGAAGCTCACACAATTGTCTAGATATGCTTCTACTATGGTTGCCGATCCTAGGGCAAGAATGAGTAAGTTCGTTTTGGGAGTATCCGAGATGATGGTATAAGGAATGTCGTACCGCTATTCTTATCAATGATATGTACATTTCTCATCTCATGGTTCATGCTCAAGAAATTGAAGAGGAGAAACTTAAGGAAAGGTCTAGGGAGGTAAAGAGGGCTAAGATCGGAGATGGTAACTTCTCACACTCAAGGTTCGGTGGACATGGTCGTTCTAAGTTTCGACAAAAGTTTCCAGTCAAGGCTCATCCAATGCTCCTCCTAAGTTCAACAAAGATAGGGTATCTAACCCTAAGTCTCAAGGAGAAAATAGTAGTGGATCTTCATTTCCTACTTGAGCTAAGTGTGGAAAGAAGCATGAGGGTAGGTGTCTAGCGGGTTCCAATGCTTTCTTTAGTTGTGGTAAGATAGACCACAAGATAAGAGATTGTCCCTCAGTTTCTAAAAATGAGGGAATGATCGTCAACGGGCTCAAACAAATCCTTCATCTAGTTCTAGTGGGTGTCAAAAGCAAAACAAATTTTATGCACTTTAGACTCGTCATGAGCAACAGGGTTTGCCCGGTGTGGTTATTGATATGTTGAAATTCTTCCAACTTGATGTTTATACTTTACTTGACCCTTTGTCTTTTGTGATGCCATATGTGGCTATGAGGTTTCATATTCTTCCAGATGTGTTGTTAGATCATTTTTTTGTCTCTACTCCTGTTGGTGATTCTATTGTGGCTAAGAGGGTATATAGAAAGTGTCCCGTCTCCTTGTTCCATAGAGTCACTCATGTTGATGTTATAGAGCTTGATATGCTAGATTTTGATGTTATCCTTAGTATAGATTGGTTGCATGTATGTTATGCCTCTACTGATTGTAGAACACGTGTAGTCAAGTTTCAAATTCCGAATGAACCCATCCTAGAGTGGAAAGGGAGAAATTCTATGCCTAAGGGTCAGTTTTGTTTCTTGTGTTAAAGCTAGAAAGATGATTTCTAAGGGTTGCACTCACCATCTAGTTATGGTGAGGGATAGAGATTTCGAGGCCCCTACTCACTAGTCGGTCCCTACTGTAAATGAGTTTCCGGAAGTGTTTCCAGATGATCTACCCGGTATTCCTCCCGTTAGAGAAATAGACTTCGGTATTGACCTTCTCCCAAATATGCAACCTATCTATATTCCTGCTTATCGTATGGCTCCGATAGAATTTAACGAATTAAAGGAGCAATTGAAAGACTTGTTGGATAAGGGTTTCATCTGACCGAGTATCTCTCCATGGGGTGATCCAGTTTTGTTTGTCAGAAATAAAGATGACTCACTCTGAATGATTATTGACTACTGGCAATTGAATAAGATTACAGTTAAGAACAAATATCCTCTCCCAAGGATAGATGATTTGTTTGACCAACTTCAAGGGGCAAGTTACTTCTCTAAGATTGACCTCCGATCGGGTTATCACCAATTGAGGGTGAAGGAAGATGACATTCCGAAGATGGCTTTCTGAACTCGGTATGGTCATTATGAATTTTTGGTAATGTCGTTTGGTTTGACTAATACTCCGACCGCATTTATGGATGATGAATAGGGTGTTTAGACAATACCTTGATATGTTTGTGATTGTGTTCATTGATGATATATTCAAGGAGTGAAGATGAGCATACCAATCACTTGAGGATTGTGTTGCAAGTCCTCAAGGACCAACAACTCTTTGCAAAGTTTAGTAAATGTGAGTTTTGGTTAAGGTCTGTGGCTTTTCTTTGTCATATTGTTTTCGGTAAGGGTATTGAGGTAGATCCTAAGAAGACGGATATGGTCAAGAGTTGTCCTAGACCTCTATACCTTTCAGATATTAGAAGTTTCTTGGATTTAGCTGGTTACAATCGAAGGTTTCTTGAAGGGTTTTCTTAGATTGCTTCTCCATTGACAGTATTGACGCAAAAGAAGGTTAAGTTCATATGGTCCAAAGCGTGTGAAAAGAGTTTTAAAGAATTAAAAGATAGACTTACTTCCGCTCCCGTGTTGACCTTACCGGAAGGGACTGATGGTTTTGTTGTTTATTGTGATGCCTCAAGAATTGGATTAGGATGTGTACTTATGAAAAATGAGAAAGTCATTTCCTATGCTTCAAGGCAACTTAAGATTCATGAAAAGAATTATCCGACCCATGACCTTGAACTAGCGGCACTTGTATTTACTCTTAAGATTTGGAGGCATTATATGTATGGTGTTCATGTGGATGTTTTTACCGACCACAAGAGTTTGCAATACGTGTTTAAACAGAAAGATCTAAATCTTCGCCAAAGAAGGTGGCTTGAGTTACTAAAGGAATACGATATGAGTGTTCTCTATCACCCGGTAAGCCGAATATTGTGGTGGATGCTCTTATTCGATTATCGATGGGTAGTGTTGTACATATTGAGGATGAAAAAAGGAGTTGGTTTGATATGTTTATAGATTTTCCGGATTAGGTGTTCGGTTAGTTGACTCCACTAAAGCAGGTGTTATTGTTCACAATGGTTCAGAACCGTATTTTGTGGCAGATGTGAAAGCTAAGCAAGGTCTTGATTTGACTTTGGTGGAATTAAAGGAAGTGGTGCTTAAAAAGTCCGTAGAGGCTTTATCCCAAGGGGGTGGATAGATTACTTAGATATCAAAAGTCGGGAGGTTTATCCCAAGATATTAGCAATCCTACTTGGAAGTGGGAAGGTTTGAATATGGACTTCATTGTTGGTTTACCACGCACCCGGCGACAACATGCCTCTATTTGGGTTATTGTGGATTGAATGACGAAATCAGCTCATTTTATTCCCGTCAAGAAATTTTATTTGGCGGAGGACTATGCTAAGTTGTATTTGAGGGAAATGGTGAGATTGCATGGGGTTCCCTTATCCATTATCTCCGACTGTGGTACCCAATTAAGCTTAGTACAGCCATTCACCCTCAAACTAATGCGCAAGTGGAGCGTACTATCCAAACTTTGGAAGATATGTTGAGAGCATGTAATTGACTTCAAGGGTAATTGGGATGATCATTTGCCTTTGATTGAGTTTCCATATAACAATAGCTATCACTCAAGTATTCTCATAGCTCCATTTGAGGCTCTATATGGTAGGAGGTGTAGATCTCCTTTAGGTTATTTTGAAGTGAGTGAGGTTGCTTTGATAGGTCCCAAATTGTTACATAAGGCTATGGAGAAAGTTCAACTTATTAGAGAGAGGTTGAAAACGGCTCAAAGTCGACAAAAGTCCTATGTCGATGTTAGAAGAATAGATCTTGAGTTTGATTTTCATGATTGGGTCTACTTGAAAATTCCCCCCATGAAGGGTGTAATGAGATTTGGGAAGAAATGGAAGCTTAGTCCCTATTATGTGGGCCCATATCAGATTTTGAGGTGAATTGGCAAGGTTGCTTTTGAACCTGATTTGCCTAAAGAGTTGGCATTCGAGCATCAAGTTTTCCATGTATCCTTGTTGAGGAAATGTGTTGGAGATCTGACATCTATAGTTCCCTTAGAAGGGTTGGGAGTTACGGAGAATATTTCTTATGAGCAGGTTCCAGTTGAGATTTTAGACCGGCAAGTCAAGAAGTTGAGAAACAATGAAGTTGTTTCCGTAAAAGTTCTATGGAGGAATCAATTAGTGGAGGGTGCTACTTGGGAAGCCGAGGCCGATATAATGTTCTGATATCCTCATCTCTTTCCCTCTGTCCCTACTCAATCTTGAGGTATTTAGCTCCTCATGGTTTACTCATTGGGTGTCATATGTCTTAGATATTTCCATGATTTACTCATTAAGCATGATTCATGAAAAGCTTAAGTTTTGATAAAAACAAGTTTACTTGATTGATTTTGTAACACCTCGGATTCGAGAAATGGAAAAATAGCAAGTTTCAGGATTTTCTGGTGTCATCCGACGGAGGCCAGCCACGGACCGTGGGACTGGTCCGTGGATTGGCCACCCAATCAGGTCCAGAGGACCATAAACCATGGCCAGACCAATGGACCATCATTGGTTCCACGGTCTATGGTCCAGACCCCAATCTTCAACTTCTGACGCCAGACGACGGACCAACGGGACGGACCGTTGGTTAGACCATGGTCCGGTGATCAACGTCCGTGGGTCGTGGGTCGGCAATTATTTTAGGGGTAGTTAGGTCTTTTCCTAATTATTCTAGCCTATAATATGTCGTTTTTCCCATGCCTAAAACCCCTATATAAGTGTTTTAACTCTACAATTTCTCCATTGAAAGTCATTCACTCAAATTCACCAAAAGAAAACAAGTTGTTCCTCCCAAATATTTCTATCTCTAGAAAACTTGAAGAAGAAGGGTCCAAGCTAGGGTTTGCAAGTCAAGTCTACATCCCTCCATTGAAGTTAAGCAATTGGCATTGAGGTATGATAGTTTTTATCCATGGATTCCTTTCATTCATGGAGTTCCCAAATTCTCCTATTTTTAAAGTTAGAATTCCCCAATTGAGTTAGAGCTTTCTTCTATGTTATGGGTTCTCCTAATTGTTGATCTAATTGATTGATATATGATCTCTTATGCATAAATTGAGTTAATATCATGTAAATATGATGATTTCCATGAACCCATGCCTAACTTATGTTTTCTATGCATTGATGATTGAAAGTGGGCTTGAACCTTTAAAGGGTGAATTATGAAATTATGCATGTTGTTGTGAAGCCTATGTAAATGCTTTAAGGATGCTTTGAGAGTGAAGTATCAATGATGTTGTTATTGCTATTGTTGTGTTGTTGAAATAATTTCTCGTATACACATGTAAGCATGAATTGTGAAAGGTTTTCTCACATGATAAGGGTTCTTAGGGTTGGAAGGCTTTCTCACCTAAAATGAACCAATGTTAAGAACCTATGCTAATGATGAGGCAAGAGCCAATTACCCATGCTCTCTAATAGAATGACAAGAGGCGATTACCCATGTCATATGATGTAAGGACAAGAGGTGATTACCCATGTTACTTCATCAGCTAAGATGAATAGAATTAAGAACTATTTCGTGGAAGTTAAGCTTAGTACTGAGTGGACAAATGGTGATTACCCATGTCCCATAACTATGTGCCAACATAGCATCTTCTAGATAGACATTAGCTAGTGGATCCACAATAGCTAGAAGTTCATGGTCCTTACTGTGGCAAGTAGGACACCCATTTTCGGTGTGGGGTAGATACTGGATTCCATGTTGCTAGCTCACATGGTTTTATATGTCGGTTAAGGCTACTTCCCATAAAATAAGCAAAAGTTATGATGAACCAATGTTACTTCAAGAAGTATCATAAGTATGATTTGAGATGATGTTCACTTGCATTGATCATGTTTTATGGCTTATGCTTTTTAACTCTCAAGTTTTCATGTTTTAGCTTGATCATTGCATGTTCATGAAAATGTCCTATTTTAGCATGACTTAAATATTTATATGCATGGCTATCATACTTGGTACATTGTTTTCTACTAACACATACTCTTGCCTACATTTCCCCAAATGTAGGGTCCGACAGTCAGGTTTCTCAGTTTTGTGGCTAGAGGTTGATTTGAGAGATTCCGATCTTTGGTGAGTCCTCATACTTAGTGGATGGACTTTCAGTGTTTCAGTTTTCTTTCTTACTTTCAGTTTTAGACATGATGTATAGGCTAGGCCCAATTTCATTCTATTGTATTAGATGGATATTGAGACAATTATTTAGACTTCCGCTTCACTTTTATAAAACATTAGACTTGAAATGTTGTCTTTAATTCTTTTTTTCTATTTCTTATTTTATGAATGCTAAGTGGCTTGTATGGGGCCTCTCGAGGTCCTATACGCCATGTTACATCTAAGATGTACCCCTGGGTCGTGACAAACTTGGTATCAAATCCAGGTTTAGAATGGTCTTAGGATGTCTCATATGCCATGTCGAGTAGATTCGTGTTCATGAGTGTAAAGCCCGCCACATTTATGAATGAGAGGCTACAAGATAATTAGAAAACTCCACTTCTTCATTACTCTGTTGTCGTGTGATAGAGTTTAACTCTATAAGGTCTCTCTCCTAATCCTTACCTGATGCTCTATAGGATATGGCTACTCAAAGAGCTTATGCTAGAAGGAATGTGAGGGAGAATGCGGAACATGAAGCTCCTCCCCAAGCTCCTCAAGTTCTGATCAGCCCTTTGGCCGAGCAAGTGACTAATGTGGAGTTTAGGGCTACTTTTAAAGTACTGGCTCAAGCCGTGACGGCCCAAGCTAATAGGAAGGTTGCGGTTCCCGTGAACCCAAATGTGGGTACGGCGGCATCTAGAGTGAGAGACTTCACTAGGATGAATCCTCCAGAGTTTCATGGTTCTAAGGTTGAGAAAGATCCTAAAGAGTTCAAAGATGAGGTTTACAAGGTGTTGATGATCATGGGAGTGATGCCGGTGGAAAAGGAGGAGTTGGCCGCTTATCAACTTAACGGTGTTGTACAATTTTTGTTCAACCAATGGAAAGAAGGGAGACCGGAGAATACGGGTCCTCTCGATTGGGAAAAGTTCAAAGTTGCTTTCCTTGATAGGTTCTTTCCCCTTGAGATGAGGGAGGCAAATATGCTTGAAATTCACACAATTGTCTAGATATGCTCCCACAATGGTTTGAAGGAGTATGCTTTGAAGTTCACACAATTGTCTAGATATGCTCCCACAATGGTTGTCGATCCTAGGGTAAAGATGAGTAAGTTCATTTCGGGTGTGTCCAAAATGGTGGTTAAAGAATGTCGCACCGCCATGCTTGTTAGCGACATGAACATTTCTCGTCTCATGGCTCATGCTCAACAGATCGAAGAGGATAAACTTAAGGAAAAGTCTAGGGAGGCAAAGAGGGCTAAAATTGGTGATGGTAATTTCTCTCATGCAAGATTCGATGGACATGGTCATCCTAGATTTCAACAAAGGTTTTCCGGTCAAGGTTCCTCAAATGCTCCTACTAGGTTCAACAAAGATAGGGTGTCTAACCCTAAGCCTCAAGGAGGGAATGGTAGTGGGTCTTTATTTACTACTTGTGCTAAGTGTGGAAGAAAGCATGAGGGTAAGTGTCTAGCGGGTTCCAATGGTTGTTTTGGTTGTGGTAAGATGGAACACGGGATAAGGGATTGTCCTTCAGTTTCTAAGAATGAAGGAGATAATCGCTGAAAGGCTCAACCAAATCCTTTATTTGGTCCAAGTGGTTCGGGTTCCAATGCTCCCAAGCAAAACTGATTCTATGCACTTCAGAATCGTGGTGAGCAAAAGGGTTCTCCCGATGTGGTTACCGGTATGTTGAAAGTCTTCCAACTTGATGTATATGCTTTACTTGATCCCAGTTCTACTTTGTCTTTTGTGACGCCATATGTGGGTATGAGGTTTGACATTCTTCCGGATGTGTCTTTAGATTATTTTTCTATCTCTACTCCTGTTGGTGATTCTATTGTGGATAAGAGGGTTTATAGAAAGTGTCCCGTCTCCTTGTCCCATAGAGTTACTATTGTTGACTTGCTGAGCTTGATATGCTAGATTTTGATGTTATCCTTGGTATGGATTGGCTGCACTCATGTTATGCGTCTATTGATTGTAGAACTCATGTAGTCAAGTTTCCATTCCCGAATGAGCTTGTCCTAGAATTAAAAAGGGGAACTTCTATGCCTAAGGGTCAGTTTGTCTCTTGTTTTAAAGCTAGAAAGATGATTTCTAAGGGTTGCATGTACTATCTTGTTAGGGTGAGGGATATAGATTCTGAAACTCCTACTCTTGAGTCGGCCCCCGTTGTTAATAAGTTTTCGGAAGTGTTCCCAGATGATTTACCCAGTATTACCCCCGAAAAGGAAATAGACTTTGGTATTGACCTTCTCCAAAATATGCAACCTATTTCTATTCCTCCTTACCGAATGGCTCCGGCGGAACTAAAGGAGTTGAAGGAACAATTTAAAGACTTGTTGGATAAGGGTTTCATCCAACCGAGTATCTCTCCATAGGGTGCTCCAGTTTTGTTTGTTAGAAAGAAAGATGGTTCCCTTCATATGTGTATTGACTATCATCAGTTGAACAAGGTGACCATTAAGAATAAGTATCCTCTCCCAAGGATATATGATTTGTTTGACCAACTTCAAGAGGCGGGTTACTTCTCTAAGATTGACATTCGGTCAGGCTATCACCAATTGAGGGTGAAGGAAGATGATATTCTGAAGATGGCATTTCAAACTCAGTATGGTCATTATGAGTTTTTGGTAAAGTCGTGTGGTTTGACTAATGCTCCGGCGGCATTTATGGATTTGATGAATAGGGTGTTTAGACAATACCGTGACATCTTTGTGATTGTGTTCATTTATGATATATTGATATATTCGAGAAGTGCGGATAAGCACATTGATCATTTGAGGATTGTGTTGCAAATTCTCAAGGACCAACAACTCTACGCAAAGTTTAGCAAATGTGAGTTTTGGCTAAGGACCATAGATTTTCTTGGTCATATTGTTTCAAGTAATGGTACTGAGGTAGATCCTAAGAAGACGGATGCGGTCAAGAGTTTGCCTAGACCTCTATCCCCTTCAGATATTAGAAGTTTCTTGGGTTTAGCTGGTTACTATACAAGATTTGTTGAGTGGTTTTCTTCGATTGCCTCTCCATTGACAGCATTGACTGAAAAGAAGGCTAAGTACACCTGCTACGAATCTTATGAAAAGATTTTTCAAGAATGGAAGGATAGACTTACTTCCGCTCCGGTGTTGACTTTACCGGAAGAGACTGATGGTTTTGTTTTTTATTGTGATGCCTCAAGAATTGGGCTAGATGTGTGCTTATGAAAAATGGGAAGGTTATTGCCTATGCTTCAAGGCAACTTAAGGTTCATGAGAAAAATTATCCTACCCTTGAGGTTGAACTAGCGGCTGTTGTTTTTGCCTTAAAGATTTGGAGGCATTATTTGTATGGAGTTCATGTCGGTGTTTTTACCGACCACAAGAGTTTTCAATATGTGTTTAATCAAAAGGATTTAAATCTTTGCCAAAGGATGTGGCTTGAGTTATTAAAAGATTATGATATGAGTGTTTTCTATCACCCGGGTAAAGCGAATGTGGTGGCGGATGCTCTTAGTCGGTTATCTATGGGAAGTGTTGCTCATATATAAGAAGATATGAAGGAGTTGGTTTGAGATGTTCATAGATTGACCCGATTGGGTGTTTAGTTAGTGGACTCTACCAAGGGTGGTGTTACGGTCCACAATGGTTCAGAATCATCCTTTGTGGCGGATGTGAAAGTCAAGCAAGGTCTTGATCTAATTTTGGTTGAATTGAAGGAAGCGGTGCTTAAAAAGTCCGTAGAGGCTTTCTCCTAAGGGGGAGATGGTGTTCTTAGGTATCAAGGTCATTTGTATGTTCTTAAGGTTGATGATTTGAGGGAACATATCTTATCGGAAGCCCATAGTTCTCTATATTCCATTCACCCGGGAGCCACCCAAATGTACCGTGATTTGTGGGAGATCTATTTGTGGAATGGGATGAAGAAGGATATTTGGAATTTGTGGCTAAATGTCCTAATTGTCAACAAGTGAAAGTTGAGAATAAAAAATCGGGAGGTTTTTCTCAAGACATTAGCATTCCTACTTGGAAGTGGGAAGATGTGAATATGGACTTTATTGTTGGTTTGCCTCGCACTCGACGACAACATGACTCGATTTGGGTTATAGTGGATCGAATGAAGAAATAGGCTCATTTCATTCCCGTAAAGGTTTCCTTTACGGCGGAGGATTATGCCAAGTTGTACTTGAGAGAAATGGTAAGGTTGCATGGAGGGCCTTTATCCATTATTTCCGATCGTGGTACCCAATTCACTTCTCAGTTTTGAAGATCTTTCCAAAAGGGTCTCGGTACTCGTGTTAAGCTTAGCACGACTTTTCATCCACAAACAAATGGGCAAGCGGAGCGTACTATCCAAACTTTGGAAGACATGTTAAGAGCTTATGTGATTGATTTTTAGGGTTATTGGGATGACCATTTGCCATTGATTAAGTTTGCTTATAAAAATAGTTACCACTCGAGTATTGGTATGGCTCCATTTGAGGCATTGTATGGTAGGAGGTGTAGATCTCCTATAGGTTGGTTTGAGGTGGGTAAAGTTACCCTAATAGGTCTCAAATTGGTACATGAGGCCATGGGAAAAAATTGACTTATTAGAGGAAGGTTGAAAATGGCTCAAATTCGGCAAAAGTCATATGCCGATGTTAGAAGAAGAGATCTTGAGTTTGATGTTCATGATTGGGTTTACTTGAAAATCTTACCCATGAAGGGTGTAATGAGGTTTGGTATGAAAGGGAAGCTTAGTCCCTGATATGTAGGCCCATATCCGATTTTGAGGCGTGTTGGTAAGGTTCCTTATGAACTTGAATTGCCTAGTGAGTTGTCATCGGTGCATCCGGTTTTCCATGTCTCTATGTTGAAGAAATGTGTTGCTGATCCGACATCCATAGTTCCCTTAGAAAGTTTAGGAGTTAAGGAGAATCCTTCTTATGAAGAGGTCCCGTTTGAGATTTTAGACCGGCAAGTCAAGAAGTTGAGAAATAAAGAAGTTACTCCCATGAAAGGGTTATGGAGGAATCAATTAGTTGAGGGTCCTACTTGGGAGGCTGAGGCGGATATAATGTCCCGATAGCCTCATCTCTTTCCCTCTACCCCTATTCTAGCTTGAGGTAACGAGTTCCTCATGGTTTACTCTTTGTTTGGTGTCATGTGTCTTAAATGTTTCCATGATTTCCTTACTATGCATGATTCATGAAAAGCTTAAGTTTTGAGAAAATCAGTCAACTTGATTGAATTTTATATGTTTATGTGCATTTGAATATGAGTTGCATATAGACTTCATGATATGATTATTGAACATGCTTTTAGCTTGGAGATGGTGTTTCCTCCTTGGATATGTGTAATCTTGTAGTTTCATGCATATTGGGCTACTAGTTCTAGTTCCTATCTTTCTTATGATACTTTGAATACGTTCTAGCTTGGAGTCGAAGTTCCTCCTTGGTTGTGTGCATTTAGATAAAATTGCATGCGTGATGGGTTGCTAGATTAGAGTCCTTTTCTTTTTGTTATGTCTTTAATCTCATTCAAGGATGAATTATCCCAAGGGGGAGATAATGTAACACCTCGGATTCGAGAAAGGGCAAAATAGCAAGTTTCAGGATTTTCTGGTGCCATCCAACGGAGGCCAGCAACGGCTCGTGGACTGAGCCACGAACCGTGGGACTGCTCCATGGATTGGACACCCAATGAGGTCCAGAGTACCAACAGACTGTCGTTGGGTCCATAGTCCGTGGTTGGGGGTCCATGGTCCAGACCCCAATCTTTAGCTTCTGACGCCAGACAACAGACCAACGGGATGGACCGTCGGTTAGACCACAGTCCATCGGTCAAGGTTTGTGGGTCGTAGGTCGGCAGTTATTTTAGGGGCAGTTGGATATTTTCCTAATTTAGTCTAGCCTAATACTATGTCGTTTTTCCCATGCCTAAAACCCATATATAAGTGTTTTAACTCTACAATTTTCCCATTGAAAGTCATTCTCTCAAATTCACCTAAAGAAATCAAGTTCCTCCTCCCAAATATGTCTCCCTCTAGAAAATATGAAGAAGAAGGGTCAAAGCTAGGGTTTGCAATCCAAGTCTACATCCCTCCATTGAATTTAAGCAATTGGCATTGAGGTATGATAGTTTTCATCCATTAATTCCTTCCATTCATGGAGTTCCCAAATTCTCCTATTTTCAAAGTTAGAATTCCCCAATTGAGATAGGGTTTTCTTCTATGTTATGGGTTCTCCTAATTGTTGATCTAATTTATTGATTTATGATCTCTTATGCATGAATTGAGTTAATCTCATGTAATTATGATGCATTTCCATGAGCCCATGCCTAACTTATGTTTTCTATGCATTGATGATTGAAAATGGGCTTGAAACTTGAAAGGGTGAATTATGAAATTATGCATGTTGTTATGAAGCCTATGTAAATGTTTTAACGATGCTTTGAGAGTGAAGTATCAATGATGTTGTTATTGCTATTGTTGTGTTGTTGAAAGAATTTCTCATATGCACATATAAGCATGAATTGTGAAAGGTTTTCTCACATGATAAGGGTTCTTAGGGTTGAAAGGCTTTCTCACCTAAAATGAACCAATGTTAAGAAGCTATGTTAATAATGAGGCAAGAGGCGATTACCCATGCTGTCTAATAGAATGACAAGAGGCGATTACCCATGCTGTCTAATAGAATGACAAGAGGCGATTACCCATGTCATATGATGTAAGAAAAAGAGGCGATTACGCATGTTCCTTCATGAGCTAAGATGAATAGGATTAAGAACTATTCCGTGGAAATTAAGCTTAGTACCGAGTAGAAAAGTGGCGATTACCCGTGTCCCATAACTATGTGCCAACATAGGATTGTCTAGATAGACATTAGCTAGTTGATCCACAATAGCTAGAAGTTCATGGTCCTTACCGTGGCAAGTAGGACACCCTTTTTCGGTGTGGGGTAGACACCGGATTCCATGTTGCTAGCTCACATGGTCTTAAATGTCGGTTAAGGCTACTTACCACAAAATAAGCAAAAGTTATGATGAACCAGGGTTACTTCAAGAAGTATCGTAAATATGATTTAAGATTATATTCACTTGCATTGATCATGTTTTATGGCTTATGCTTTTTAACTCTCAAGTTTTCATGTTTTAGCTTGATAATTGCATGTTCATGAAAATGTCCTATTTTAGCATGACTTAAATGTTTATATGCATGGATATCATACTTGGTACATTGTTTTGTACTGACGCATTCTCTTGCCTACATTTCCCCAAATGTAGGGTCCGACAGTCAGATTTCTCAGTTTTGTGGCTAGAGGTTGATTTAAGATATTCTGAGCTTTGGTAAGTCCTCATACTTCGAGGATGAACTTTCATTGTTTCAGTTTTCTTTCTTACTTTCAGTTTTGGACATGATGTATGGGCTAGACCCAATTTCATTTTATTGTATTAGATGGCTATTGAGACAATTGTTTAGACTTCCGCTTCACTTTGATAAAACTTTGGACTTGAAATGTTGTCTTTAATTCCTTTGTTCTATTTCGTATAATATGAATGCTAAATGGCTTGTATGGGGCCTCTCAGGTTCCTATACACCATGTTACATCTAGAGTGTACTCATGGGTCGTGACATATTTATACATGTTTATATGCATTTGAGTATGAGTGGCATATAGACTTCATGGTTTGATATTTTGAACATGCTTTAGCTTAGAGTTGATGTTTTCTCCTCAGATATGTGCATTTTGTGTAATTGTATTCATGTTGGGTTGTTCGGTTTTAGTTCATACCTTCGTTATGATATCTAGAGTCTCATTTGAGGACGAATGTTCCCAAGGGGGAGATATTATAACACCTCAGATTCGAGAAAGCCTAGAAATGGAGTCTAGTGGGGAAACTCACAAGCAAAATCTGGACCATGGAACCCTCCACGGAGCTCTTGACGGGCCGTGAAGGGGACCACGGTCCATTTAGGGGCTCATGGCAAGTCTCCCAAGACCTGCCTTGCAAGAGTCCCTCCCACAAAGGCCTGGACGGCCCGTGGGGAGGTTGACGACTCATTAAGGAGCTCGTGGGTGCTAACCAGTGACTGCCATGGCCAACGTCCCTCCCACGGAGGTCTTGACAGCACGTGGTGAGGATGATGAGTTTCAGTGGTCGTTGTCAAGGTGACCCATCAGCAAGGGATCTTTCCCTATCAACTGTTCAAGTACCACGACTTCAATAATGGCTCGTGGAGGCCTTAACGGGCCATGGAGGCCACCGTGAGATGGGTCGCGTCAGTTTTAAGTCAGGGCCTTTTTGGGTCTTTTCTAGATTATTCTATCCAAATACTATGTTGTTTTACCATTACCTAGAAGTCCTATATAAGTTTTATTACCCCCAAATTACCCCAATTGAAATCATTCTCTCAAATTCCTAAAAGAAGAATCAGTCTTCCTCTCCAAATTATTTCTCTCTCTAGAAAGTTTGAAGAAGAAGGAGTCAACCTAGGGTTTCAAGTCAAGTCTCCAATTCCTCCATTGAAGACAAGATTTTGGCACTGAGGTATGATAGTCTTCATCCATGGATCCGTTTCCTCCATGGAGTTCCTAAATTCTCCTATTTATAAAGTTAAAAATCCCCAATTGAGTTACGGTTTTTCTTCTATGTCATGGGTTCCTTTCAATGTTGATTTATTTGATTAATTTATGAGCTTTATGCAGGAATTGATATAATTTCATTATTTTATGATGAATCCCATGAACTCATGCTTAACCCTTATTTTCTAGATATTGATGATTGAAAGTGGGTTTTGAACTATGAAAGGTGATTTATGAATTTATGCATGTTCTTATAAAATTGATGAGTTATGATGTAAATGGCTTTGAAGATGAAGCAGATATGTTGTTGTTATCGTTAATTATTGTGAAAGGATTCCTCACATAATTACTTCATGCATGCATGTGAAAGGTTTTCTCATATAAAGGATTCTAAGGTTGAAAGGTCTTCTCATCTAAAATGAATCAAAGTTAAGGAGTTGTTCTAAGAATGAGGCAAGAGGCGATTACCCATGCCCTCTAATAAAAAGACAAGATGCAATTACCCATGTCATATGATATAAGGACAAGAGGCGATTACCCAAGTCCTTTAAAGAAAAGATGAATAAGACTAATGAAAATTTCGTGGGAGTTATGCTTAGCACCGATTGGACAAGTGGTGATTACCCATGTCCCATAAACTATGTGCCACCATAGGTTGTCTAGATAGACATTAGCTAGTGGATCCACGTAAGCTAGAAGTTCATGGTTCTTACCTTGGCAAGTGAGAACACATCTTTTCGGTGTGGGCTAGACACCGGATTCCATATTAATAGCTCATATGGTCTTACATGTCGAATAAAGGTAATTTTCCCACACTAATGAATCAAGTTTCCATTAAGAAGTATCTCGCATGTGTTTTAAGATGATCTAGACTTGTATTGACCATGTTTTATGACTTATATTTTCTAACTCTTTTATATCATGTTTTAGCTTGGTCATTGCATATTACGAAAATTCCCCTTTATATCATGATTTTTACACTTCATGCATCGCTATCATACTTGGTACATTTTTGTACTAACGCATACTCTTGCCTACATTTCTTATCCAAATGTAGGATCCGACGCTTCGGACTCACACTTTCGTGGCTAGGATCATTTAGAAGAAGATTGAAGATTGGTGAGTACTCATGCTCCGACGACCGAGCCTTACTTCATTATTTTTGTACATTTATGTTTTTGACTTAATGTACAGATTACGTCCCGATTACTTCTTATGTACTAGATGGCTTTGAGACATTATTAGTTTTCTGCTTCGCTTTATGAAACTCTCTATTTTGAAGTGATCTTTAAATCTCTTGATTTCTAATATCATGTCTATGTATGCTAAGTGGCTTGTATAGGGCCTCTCAGGGTCTTATACTACATGTTACACCTAGGGTCTACCTTGGGTCATCACATTTGCTTATAATAATAGTTACTATTTGAGTATCTAGATGGCCCCATTCGAAGTATTATATGGTAGGAGCTTTCATTCTTCGGTGGGCTGGTTCGATGCTTTTGAGTTTAAACTATGAGGCACCGACTTATTGAGTAATTCAATGGATATTGTTCGTGTGATCTAGGAGTGACTCTGTGTCACGACCCAAAGTACACCCTATATCTCACATGGCATATAATACCCCGAGAGGCCCTACACAAGCCAGTTGAAATACATACAACACAATATAATAGACAGAAGTAGAAAGTCTCATATTAATAGAAGAGTTTGACAAATAAGTGGAAGTCTAAATATAGTCTTCACAATCCATTCCAATATATCAAGAGGTGGTTGGGGCGTAACCCATACACCACGTACAACATCCGAAAACTATAACATAGGAATTCAAAGTTAAAGTGGCATGGCCCTCGAAACATGAGGACTCACCAAGTCTTCAATCTACTAAGCAATCCACTAGCCACGGGCGGGAGAAGGAAGATCGTTGAACCCTATATTAGTGAAACAACGTAGGCACAAGTATGCATTAGTACATGAAATGTACTAAGTATGAGGGATATGCATAAAACATGAAAAACATGACCATAAGAGGACATAATCGAAGACATGATATGCATGACCAAGATAAGCATCGTAAAATCATTTAAAGAGGTATCGTAAATCATGAACATGGTCAATACATTTTAAAACATAAGGAAATATTCATAAACCTTTGAAAGTAACTTAGTTCATTTTGTGGAATATTAGCTTTAACCGAAAATAGATCATGCAAGCCATAAAATGGAACCTGATGTAACTCCTAGATCGAGAAGGGATAGTCTACTTGCCAAGGTAGAACTCTGTATCATATCATAAGGCCTATGTGGATCCACTAGCTAAGTCATTTAAGATAATCTTATGGGGAAAAGTAGTTTGGAACTTAGAGGTTGCTACTAGAGACTACCCTATTTGAGCCTCAACCTCAAAGTCCTCTCGGTGCTAAGTAAAATCCCAATGAAATAGTCATATTCGTAAACATATCATCATCATGTAAAAGCACAATTAGGATATAAATCAAAGCTTAGAACATCATAGAGTAGCTCATTAAATCTTGAATAAAGCATGTGTGAGAAAACTTTTCACCAAATCATGATCCCTTAATATGTGAAACATTCCTTTTACAATTTCATTGATGCTCATCTTAAATCAACCTAGATCATAAAACATTCCTTTTCATAAACAATGCTTGACTTTAATGACAACAATATTCATAGACTCATAGCTTCTTCATAAATTCATGCCTTTAAGAGTTCATAATCAAAATCATGAAAATTACATGGGTTCATGTGAAATCAATGGGAAAGCATGTAAATGAGTAAAAACAACCATAATAAGATCAAAATGAACAATTGAATCAACATAATTAGAACCCATGCAGAATTGAATGCAAACCTAATCAAATTGATGAATTTGAACTTGGAGAATTGAAAATCTTTTGGGCTCAATGCATGAATGGAAGCCATTGATGAAGCCCTACATACCCTGATATCTAATGCCCAAAAACAATGGTGAAACAGAGTTTTGATTTGGAAACCCTAGCTTCTTGCTTCTTTGATCTTGAGAGAAATTTTTTAAGGAAAACCTTGGAGGGGATTTGGGGTTTTGAGTGAATGAGAGAGTTGGGAAAATTTTTGAGGTAGAAGGATAGTTATAGGACTTATAATTAGGGATAAAATGACATAGTATAGACATTCAAGGTATAGGAAAAGACCTAAATACCCTTAATAACTGTTGGATTGTTTCTATGGTTTGGACCTATGATCCGTAGAACCTCCTACGGCCCGTACTGTTAACCTGTAGAACCAACTTCAGAAACCCAAATTCACATTACTTCCACAAGACCTTTCTACGAGTCATTGATTTCCTACGGTCCGTAGACCCCTTCCGTACTTCTCAACTTTTAGTCCAAAAATCTACTTAATCTGGGACCTTTCTACGAAAATGTCCTACGGCCCGTCTATATTCCTACAACTCGTCCTGGCTACTCGTAGGTCAAAATTTAATAACTAGATATTTTTTAAAAACTCAACCTCATTCCTACGAGTACCATCTATGACCAGTAGAAACTTTTATGAACAATAGAATGGTCTCATAGGACACAAACAGTGGCCCAAAATGATACCTCTCCTTTCCAACTTTGGCTTTCCAATTTCCAAGTTGTTACACTCTATACTACCCATAGTAGGTACAAGATCTATGGTGATCAGCGACTGCGGCATGTAGATTTCATAGTTGGTGACTGTGTATTTCTATGGTTAACACCTATGAAGGCTGTAGTGAGATTTATGAGGAGGGGCAAGCTTACCCCAGGTTCATCAGTCCTTTTGAGATTGTGAGGCGTGTAGGAGAGGTAGCTTATGAGATAGCCTTACCTCCAGCTTTTTTGAGTGTTCATCCTATGTTTCATGTCTCTTTGTTGATATGGTATGTTCCCGATGAGTCTCACGTGCTTATGTGGGATTCAATTTAGCTTGACAAGTTCTTGAGTTTTGAGGAGGAGCCTGTGGCCATTCTAGATAGGCAGGTTAGGCAGTTGCGATATAAGGAGATCCCGTTAGTGAGGCTTCAGTGGAGGCACTATCTAGTCAAATAGGATACTTGGGAGGCCGAGCTGGATAAGCAAAGTTGGTATCATCATCTGTTTGATCCTTACGGTACGGTATTTGTTTTACTTTCGCGGATAAAAGTCCTTTTAGCAGTGGAGGTAGTAATGACCATCAAGCTAATTTATATGTTATTGTATGCTTTTATTTTTTGCCCCTTCCCACAACTTCTTTATAACTTTTGTGTGATGCTGGATTGGGTGGCACGCTTCCTGAGGTGCCTGGTTGAGTTTGGTGCGAGTTTTTCAGTTTTGGAGGTGTATTGCTCGAAAGAGTTGACTTTAGTGAACATTCAAAAATCCTGATGTTGTTTGGGATTCCTTTAGTTTCATCAGCTCTGGAAGGGTCATTTTGTCTAGTGTGATGATCGGTTTGGGTTTTGAGGCTTTTGTTTCGAGTTAATAAAATTATGCAATTTAGCTTTTGAGGTTTGCCCAAAGTTTGACTTTGGTCATCTTTCTTGGTAAGCGCACTCAAAATGGAATTCAGTCAGCTAGTTAGCTCCAGAATGTCGAGTTTGGTTTATAACAACCTTTATCTTGATTCCTGAGGTAGTCGGATGATTTTGTGGCATTTAGCATTTTGTATGTGTTTCTCTGTTAAGTTTTGTCTTTCGTCAACATTTCGACGAGGGGACCTTTCTTGTTTGTTTCATACATTTCGTTGAGTCGAAAAATGTCATTTCAGAGTGGTTTGCACTTTTGGTTTACGTCTTTTGGACTCTTAATTAATTTTGAGAACTGGTTCGTAGTTTGGGAACACTTAGCCAATTTTCTGGTTTTAGGCTTCTGGTGCATTCATTTTTACCGACCCTTGATCGCTTAAGCAAAGTCTATTTTTATCGTAATTCATTTCCATTTTTAGCCTCAAAATCCTTGATTTCTAACCTTCAAAGTTTGGTAATTTTACCATTTGAGGTCCGAATGGAACTCTGTTTTTGCCTCCCTTCTGAGCATGTAATCCTCACTCAAGGAGAAAAAAATTATGGTTTTTGTTTCATAATTTTGTAACATTGTTTAAGGTTCAATTTTTTACCCAGTTTCTATTTTGAAGTTTGTATTATTGATATGGGTATTGTTAGTCTCATATTGATTTGCTCGTTGTGTTCTGGATAGCTTGACAGGTAGTTTACGGTTTACATTTCTTAGACTTGGCTCTTTTGGATTGAATATATTGTGAGTAGTATCGCATGATTAGGTTGGAGTTTAGGACTATTTTAGGCTTTATGATCCTTAGTCGATTTATGGCCATTATTGGTTTGCTTAGTGTAGCTCTTAGCTGGAAAAATCTTTGTTTAGGTTCATCCTTGTGTTTATTGGATAGTATCCTTAGAAATTATTCTTAGGTGACGTGAAACTTCGGTTGCCGTGTGTTTTGACTGACTTGGAATGATTTGGATTAATTATGTGATATTGTAAGTTCTGATCTTGTCATATTGAACTGTTGGGTCTGAGGGTGTGAGCTTGGACTGACATGAGTTCCAGATTGGTATTCTTCTGGTGTAATGGGTACTCTACCCGATTTTATGTGGGATATGAGTTGATTCGTGATAATGGGTGGATTGTATCGGGTGTAAAAGAATGTTCATGGCATATTGATGGCATACTTACTTCCGACTTTAAAATGATTTTATTGGTGGAAATTGGTTTCATAGGAAGATGTCCCATTTTAGCCTTTTAAGACAAATATTGATAAGCTCTGGCGGACCGAAGATTTAAATTTTGGGTTTTACCTTTTGCATTTGTTGATGAACTCCAGTGGCCTGCAGACTAAATTATGGGTTTTACTTTGCATTTGTTGATAAGCTCCGACGGCCCGCATACTGATTATCGAGTCTTACTTTTTTAATTCATCCTGCATTAGACACATGTGCATATCATTATCTTGGTGTAGTTGACTCTTTGTGTGGTTGATTGGTGTGATCGATTGGTTGTTGTTCCTCTTGTCGGTAGTCTTTGTTGCTTTTGATTATTATTAGACTTTTGCCAGCTTCATCGTGCTATTTAAATATATATTTGATATTTCTGAGTTTGGTTGTCCTATGATGCCTACTGAGTACCCCATGTTTTGGTACTCATACTACACTTCTGCATCTTTTTCTAATGCATCTCCCAGTACGAGCCACCCTCAGTGAGCGTTCGATATCATGTGATCGTCATAAACTTGGATCGCGGTGAGCTCTTGGCGTTCAGAGACTTGATGTTTTCCCTCTTTTTGTACTGACTTGTATTTTGTATGTTGGGTTAGTCAGTTCTCTTGTATATATGACCTTTCTGTACTTAGTAGCTCTTGTATAGGTGAAACCACATCTGGGGATTGGTTCTTGTGTTAGTTTGTATTATAGGTTACTTTTGTTCCTCTTTTGTACATTTTGCATTATATTGCAGACTTATGATATGGCCTATTTCTTGTATTCTATTTCTACTTCCGCATATTCTATTTTTTATTACTTAAACTGTTTCTTCCGCAATCTTGTTTTTGGTTTAGGCTTGCCCACTCGGGGGTTATAGTGGGTGCCATCATGGCCCAATTTTGGGTCGTGACAAGAAACTAAATATACAAACTATATCTTAATATACGAGAAGACTAGTCAAAAGTAAAAGGACATGGTAAATTGTGATCGCCTTAAAGCTCACCTCTATCTCTGATCAGTAGCTGCAGCACGATGTAAGCCTCTATGTGGATAGCTTGTACTCAATTCTGCATGAAGAAAAAAAGGATGTCGAAGTCCATTATGATTACCACAAAATTGATACTCAATAGGCATCATAGGCCGACAGAGCTCAAATAAGACACAAGTATAGAAAAATTAGTACAACTAATAAGGTATGAAAGAAAGGGCAGAAGAAGAGAACAAAGAGTCATAAATAATCAATCAAGAGTAATACGATGAAATAACTTGAGAAAGCAAACTGTAATAGACTATTTGTAAGCTAGATGGACCTCATAAGCCAAGAGGGTACACTGAGACAATAAGTAATAGCAAACAAACAAAAACTCGCATAAAACCCGATGAGTACAGACAATAGGTAGTTCTATCTACGAACAAAAATAAGAATATAGTGGGACTAGTAATCAAAGAATATATGGCGACCGACCTAAATCGTGGCTCAAAATTACCATAATCCTTCAAGAAAGTCAATCTCTTGGAAGCATTTCCCAAGAAAGAATCATTAAGTCAGAAATCATAATTTATATAGGGTCTTAATCAATATGCTAAGGTAATATAGACAATGATCATGCGGAAGAGTAATACACAAGTTCAAAATTAACCCTACAACTCGTATTCTATAAAAACATAGGCCGAAGTTCCGCATCTATGCTGAAAAGGTATTGGGCTAACTAGAACTTCCGAGAAACTCATCTGAAGCAAAAATTTATCCAAAATTTAGGCTAAGGCCTAAATAACTGTCTCGCTAACGTGATTAACCTAAAATAAGTCCAAAGGGATGGAAACAAAATAAACTCAGTATGGGATGATATATTTTACTTGAAAATGCCCAAATATGCTAATTCTAACATGAATTGCAATTACAAGGCAAACAATCCTAAAAGTCCCACCCCCCAACTAAAAATTTATGATCATACCAATGCCCTCAATGAGCCAAGTCCAAGAGTAAGTAAGTTGTAGCCTACTTGGATGTCAAATACGTGTGCGCCAATCAACTAGACCAGAGCTTTCCTTCCTTAGAAGCTTCTGAAGTATACCACGTTATCAAAATGGTATCTAGGTGCCAAGACAAGAACATTGATACCCATATTTCAATAATAAAGCTCGTGCTTTCTTCCTTTGTTGTTGAACTTATCCTTGAAATAACCTTTATCCATTCCCCTATTTATTACATCCCTCTCATAATTAGTGAGCTACTTGTATTCATTAGTCCACTTGAATTCATGTTATTTCACTCATTTTTGGTATGTCTTGATTTGTTTGTTATAATGATGGTATATTAGTTCTTAGATAAAATGATTTCTATGGTTAAATATATAGTTTCTAAGAATAAATTTCTTGTTAAATAAGTGGTTTCTAATAAACACTTATTTTTCCCCTTATTTACTTGTTTTATTTTAGTAAGAAAGTCTAAGAAAGGCATTTGACCATAGGACTTAGGACCCCACTTTCAAGTTTTGATTTGAAATAAATCTTGATTTTTAAAATTGTAACAACTTATTCCCATCATTATAGAAAAGCCAATGGGAAAGAATTTGGGCCAGAAAACTTTTGAGTAGTAACTTGAAAATTCCTAGCCTAGTCCAGATTTAGACGAAATCTGAGTCAGGTGAGGTTTAGGAAATCTGGTAATGAATGAGAGAATTAATTATGAATTTGATCACATGAGTGGATAGTGAAGACGTTAAGGAGCCAGTGCAGCTTTACGTAATCGAATTCGGGAGAATAGAACTCCCGAAACTGATCTCAGTGAGAACAAGTAGTTTTTGAACGACAAGGGTGAAAGGTGTGTTGTGAAATGGGACTCCGACTCTCTGTCTCCGTGCAAGCCACCAGGGTGGGGTCGCTGTGGCGGGCTGGGTCTCGCTACAGCGGGGAAGCCGCGACTTAAGTCGGGGAAAATTTCAATTTCATTATTTTTCTGCAAACTTCGTTCTTGAGAGCTAAGAGATGACCCAGAACAGTTCTTGACTAGTTTCCCACGTTTTCTAGTGCTAAAGGTAAGATTTCTACTCCCCTAATCCGTAATTTGATTCGTAGACCTTAGAATATTGGGTAATGATCATTGGGGGAGGATTTTGGCTTGAAGTTAATGGTGGGAAAAGCCCTAATTGAACAATAGGATCTTGGGTTTGGCCATGGATTTATAGATTGTTTATTATCCGGGTAAATTAAGCCTTGTTTATTTATCATTGCGTTAAATTACTTATTTTAGATCAAGAATAAGCGGAAAGAATCCGGAAAGGGAAGGCTCAAGTGTCTTAGGAGGATTCAAGCTTGGTTTCGAGGTAGGTGATGGTTTGATTTCCTATTTGTGTGATATATGTTGGTAATTGCATCATTGTATGCATGCGTGTATGGGAATAATAAATGCAAATCAAATCTAATGCAAATGAGTATATGTATATGAACAATTACATGCCATGAACCCATTACCTGATTGTATGACTATGAGTATTGTTCATTATGGGTGTGACTGTGATTGTGGTTGTGCTGATTGGATTGGGTGTCACATTTCGACACATATATTGGACCGGGTGTCACGTTCCGACACATATATTAGATGGGGTGTCACGTTTTGACACATATATTGGATCGGGTATCACATTCTGACACATACATTGGATCGGGTGTCGCGTTCCAACACACTAACAAATTGGGTGTGGGTTCCATGAGAGGACCATTGTGATTATTATGTTCATGTCTATAATCGTTGATATTGGGAACTGTATGTTGTTCTGGAAATGGTATATGTTCTATGTATTATGTATACGTACGTTTACTGTGTTGTGATTGCTTGCCTAGGTTCGCTTACTGGAATAGCCGCGTGATCATACTAGTACACTGTGGTTGAGGACTGATACTGCACTTGCTCATTCTTTGTTGAGTACAGGGCATCTTCAGGCGATTACTGATAGACCTCAGCTAGGAGATCACTGATCGAGACCGGATTCATGGGTGAGCCAGTTCTTTCGGGCTGCCATGGATCCATCCTTAGTTTAGTCCACTCTTTTCGGACTTAGACTATTTATGTTTCTAGACATTGGTTATGTTTAGTTTTGGGTTGTACCCCTTTTTCTTATACTTGTTGAATTTAGAGTTTTGGTACAATGACTTTCAAGTTCTAGGAGTTGTTTTCCGCAATAGTTTGTTAGTTGTTTTATTAAATCTTTGGTGTTTATGGAAACTCCATTTTTATTCGTCATTTAAACCTTCTTTCGTATCTTTAAATGCTTAGTTTTTTGTTAAGTTGTTTAGTCGGGTTGTAGTAATGGTTCTCCCACTGGAGGGTTAGTGTGGGTGCCAATCACGACGGTCTGGGTCGTGACAAAGTTGGTATTAGAGTCCTAGGTTCGTTGATCTCATTGTACCAAAATGAGTCTAGTAGAGTCTTGCGGAACGGTACGGTGATGTTTGTACTTTTTTTCGAGAGGCTACAGGACTTTAGGAAATCTCTCTATCTTATTCTCCTTCATGCTATGACTTGATTCCAATTGGTATCTGCTGATTCAAATTGGTATCTAATCTATTCCGCTCTTCTGTCCGCAGATGGTTAACACGCGTTATAATGGAGTCAATGTACCAGCTGAGGAGCCCGCAGCAAGAGGTTGTTGTCGAGGTAGGGGTAGAGGGAGAGTAAGGGGCAGAGGCCGAGGAGGAGTAGCGCCCACCAGGAGTGGAGCCCCAGTTGAGAATGTTCCTAGGGAAGAGGCCCCTCCTACACCCCAAGCAGCGGTACAAGAGAATGTAGAAATCAAAAATGATGAGGAAGTTGGACTAGAGAAGGATGCACAAGCAGAGACTACATGTATTCCTCCCTTAGACCCAGTGTTAGCTCAACAAATCATGACGTTTCTAAAGGGATTGGTCGGCCCTGGATTCCTTCCCACAGTGTAAGTGGCTCAACCCCCAGCCAACCCCCCCCATTGTTCTTATTATTCCCAGGGTGGGTGGAGTTGTTGGCACTGATGCCTTTTTCCATCCGCTATGGGGTCCTGTGATGACTGGTAATGAGCATGAGATGCTGACTAAGTTTCTGAAGCTAAAGCCTCCTGTGTTCCATGGTTCTGAGAGTGAGGATGCCTATGAGTTTATTTTTGATTGGTATGAGAGGCTTCACAAGTTAGGTATTGTACACCATCATGGAGCAGAGTTTGTGACCTTCCAGCTTCAGGGTGAGGCTAAACACTGGTGGAGGGCTTATGTGGAATACATATCGTCACTCTTGACCCCACTTACTTGGACGCAGTTTCATGCTCTGTTTCTGGAAAAGTATGTGCCCCGGACTTTGAGAGACCGCAAGAAGGATGAGTTCATGGCTTTGGAGCAGGGTGGTATGTCTGTAGCTACTTATGAAGCTAAGTTCCATGCTTTGTCTAGATATGCTACACAATTGTTGACTACTGAGGAGGAGAGGATTCGTCTATTCGTCAAGGTATTGAACCTCGAACTACAGGTATTGTCTGTTCACATGACCTCTGCAGGGAAAAGTTTTAATGAGGTGACAGATTTTGTGAAGAAAGTGGAAGGAGTTCGACGTGATTGGCAAGTCAAGGCCTTGGCTAAGAAGCCCAAGAGCACAGGTAACTTCCATGGTTCCTACTCCAGAGGGTCAGGTAGGCCGACACTTGCATCCCGGCCAATTAAGTCAGCCTGTCCCACTTCTACAGGTAATTACTTGGGAACTCCAGAGCAGAATTTTGTTCAGGATAGCTAGGGAGTCGCGCCTACGGCTGGTAGCAAGTCGTCTTTTGATCGTACTTGTTATAATTGTGGAGAACCTGGGCATATGATGAGAGATTATCTTTATCCACGCATGTTTGACCCCGTGCAGCAGCAGACTAGAGCAGTGGTACCCACGGGCAACGGTAATAATGGTAGAGGACGTACCTAAAGTTGTCGAGGAGGGAATCAGTGAGGTCATGGAGGCTGGGGAAATGATAATGCAGGTAGAGGAGTAGTGCAGCCAGGTAAGGAGGTTATCCATCAAGATGACAGGGCTTAGTATTATGCCTTTCCGGGCAAGAGCGGGGCGGCGGCGTCTGATGCAGTGATCACAAGTACTATTCTTGTTTGTGACCAGATGGCTACTGTATTGTTTGATCCGGGTTCTACCTATTCATATGTATCAGTTTGGTTTGCCTTGGGTTTTGATGTGGTTTGTGATGTACTTGATGCCCCCATCCATGTTTCTACCCCAGTTGGAGAGTCTGTCATAGTCACCCATGTATATCGTGCTTGTCCTATTTTGTTTATGGGTTTTTAGACTTGGGCTGATTTGGTTATTTTGGATATGACTGACTTTGATATAATCTTAGGCATGACTTGGTTGTCCCCCAATTATATTGTGCTTAATTGTAATACTAAGTCGATGACTCTAGAGATCCCGGGTAGGGAAAAGTTAGAGTGGGAAGGGGTGTACAAGCCTAAGCCAGCTAAGGTCATATCTTCCATTCGGGCAAGGAAATTGATGGGGCAGGGGTGTTTGGCATTTTTGGCTCATGTTCGGGATGTTGAGACTGAGTCTCCCTCTATTGAGTTTATTCCTGTAGTGTCTGAATTTAGAGAAGTGTTTCCTACCGATTTGCCTGGTATGCCTCCGGATAGAGATATAGACTTCTGCATTGACTTGGAACCTGGTACTCGCCCCATCTCCATTCCTCCTTATCGCATGGCTCCGGTAGAGTTGAGAGAGCTTAAGGCTCAAATTCAAGAGCTTCTCGATAAAGGTTTCATCCGTCCTAGTGCTTCCCCGTGGGGTGGTCCTGTCTTGTTTGTTAAGAAGACGGATGGTAGTATGAGGATGTGCATAGACTATCGACAGTTGAACAGGGTCACCATTCGAAATAAGTATCCATTGCCTCGGATAGATGATATTATTGACCAGTTGCAGGGTGCATCAGTTTTCTCTAAGATTGATATAAGGTCTGGGTTACCATCAGTTGAAGATTATGCCTGCGGATGTACCAAAACGGCATTCAGGACCCGCTATGGGCACTATGAGTTTCTAGTGATGTCGTTTTGGTTGACAAATGTGCATGCAACTTTCATGATTTTGATGAATGGTGTGTTCAAACCATTTCTGGATTCGTTTGTTATTGTTTTATTGATGACATATTCGTATATTCAAAAAGTAAGGAAGAGCATGTTGACCATCTTCGTATAGTTTTGGGTGTCCTTGGTCCTCGATACATTGGACCATTTGAGATCCTTGACTGTGTATGTCCAGTGGCTTATAGGTTGGCCTTACCTCCTAGCTTATCTGGAGTTCATCCAGTGTTTCATGTATCCATGTTGAAGAGGTATCATGGGGACGGGGATTACATCATAAAATGGGACTCAGTCTTGTTGGACAAAGACCCTTCAGTATGAGGAATAACCAATTGCAATTCTTGATCGTGATGTCCGAAAGCTGAGGACCTAGGATATTAAGTCCGTGAAAGTTCAATGGAAGCATCGTCCGGTTGAGGAAGCTACTTGGGAAACCGAGAAGGACATGTGAGACAAGTATCCCCAGTTGTTCATCGATTCAGGTACTACTCTACTCTTACCTTAGCTAGATTTTTCTAGTTTATCACTCAGGGACGAGTGATGGGTAAATTGGTATCTATTGTAATGACTTGTTCCCGTCATTATAGAAAAGCAAATAGGAAAGAATTTGGGCCAGAAAACTTTTGAGTAGTAACTTGGGAATTCCTAGCCTAGTCCAAATTTGGATGAAATCTAAGTCAGGTGAGGTTAAGGAAATCATGTAATGAATGAGAGAATTAATTATGAATTTGATAACATGAGTGAATAATCAAGACGTTAGGGAGCCAGTGCGGCTTAAGGGAATCGAATTCGGGCGAATAGAACTCTCGAAACTGATCTGAGCGTGAACGGGTAGTTTTTGAATGTCAAGGGTGGAAGGTGTGTTGTGAAATGGGAGTTTGGAACTCAAATTCTGACTCTCTGTCTCTGTGCAAGCCACCATGGCGGGATTAATCTCACCAGGGCAGGGCCGCTGTGACGGGCTGGGTCTCGCTACAGCGGGGAAGTCGCGACTTAAGTCGGGGAAAAACCCCAATTTCATTATTTTTATGCAAACTTCATTCTTGAGAGCTAAGAGACGACCCATAATAGTTCTTGACCAGTTTCCCACGTTTTCTAGCGCTAAGGGTAAGATTTCTACTCCCCTAATCCGTAATTTGATTCGTAGACCTTAGAATATTGGGTAATGATCATTGGGGGAGGGTTTTGGCTTGAAGTTAATGGTGGAAAAAGCCCTAATTGAACAATAGGATCTTGGGTTTGGCCATGGATTTATAGATTGTTTATTATCCGGGTAAATTAGGCCTTGTTTATTGATCCTTGCGTTAAATTACTTATTTTAGACCAAGAACAAGCGGAAAGAATCCGGAAAGGGAAGGCTCAAGTATCTTAGGAGGATTCAAGCTTTTTTTCGAGGTATGTGATGGTTTAATTTCCTGTTTATGTGATATATGTTGGTAATTGTTTCATTGTATGCATGCATGTATGAGAATAAGGAATGCAAATCAAATCTAATGCAAATGAGTATATGTATATGAACAATTACATGTCATGAACTCATTACTTGATTGTATGACTATGAGTATTATTCATTAAGGGTGTGATTGTGATTGTGATTGTGGTTGTGCTGATTTGATCGGGTGTCACGGTCCGACACATACATTGGATCGAATGTCACGTTCTGACATATATATTGGATCGGGTGTCACGTTCCGACACATATATTGGATCGGGTGTTACGTTCCGTCACATATATTGGATCGGGTGTCACGTTTCGACACACTGGGTTCAATGAGAGGACCATTGTGATTATTACGTTCATGTCTATAGTCGTTGATATTGGGAACTGTATGTTGTTCTTGAAATGATATATGTTCTATGTATTCTGTATACGTGCGTTTACAGTGTTGTGATTGCTTGCCTGTGTCCGCTTACTGAAATAGCCGCGTGATCCTACTAGTACACTATGGTTGTGTACTGATACTGCACTTGCTCGTTCTTTGTTGAGTACAGGGCATCTTTAGGCGGTTACTGATAGACCTCAGGTAGGAGATCACTGCTCGAGACCGGATTCAAGGGTGAGCCAGTTCTTTCGGGCTGCCATGGATCCATCCTTAGTTTAGTCCACTCTTTTTGGACTTAGACTATTTATGTTTCTAGACATTGCTTATGTTTAGTTTTGGGTTGTATCCCTTTTTCTTAGATTTGTTGAATTTAGAGTTTTTGTACAATGACTTTCAGTTTCTAGGAGTTGTTTTCCGCAATAGTTTGTTAGTTGTTTTATTAAATCTTTGGAGTTTATGGGAACTCCATTTTTATTCATCATTTAAATTTACTTCCGTATCTTTAAATACCTAGTTTTTCGTTAAATTGTTTAGTCGGGTTGTAGTAATGGTTCTCCCACCAGAGGGTTTGTGTGGGTGCCAATCACGACGGTCTGGATCGTGACAGAAATTTTAATCACAAATTCTTTTAAATGTAAAACTTGACCCATATATTTATATATTGCGCAAAAAAAGAAAGGCCCACCATCGTAAGCATTTGTTATATTTTTCTTTACTTGTTTAGTTTTATACTTTTCTTGATCAGCCTATGATATTGAGTATCAGTGGACCATACTCACTACTACTTTTTGTACCCTTTTAGTGCGAATCCCAATTCAAACTGCATGTCTAAATAAATTTCAATACGAAGATTTTAGATATCAATATGTTATCTAATATAAATTCTATCTATTCAAGGAATCATCTCCTATATCAGATCATATATATATATAAGAGAACCAGAGGTCTGCCTACGTGGCACCACCACAAACCAAGATTTCCTTTTAATTTATTTATGTTCAAAACTAGTCTTCCCCTCCTCTAAGAAACCTTCACAACCGTCACCACCATTTATTTACAAATTAAGCCTCCATCAAATCTTCCATATGTATAAATATCAGCCCTTTTTGAACTTACTTAAGCAACTGATCGCCAGATAGGAATACTGGGTCAAACATAATCCTCTGTATACTTGCATTATTACATGCATTTTAGTCTACCATTTCTCAATAATCTTACTTTACCTTTGGTGATTTGAGTTAATAATTTTTTGTCTAGGGGTGGTACGATATAGATTTAATGTCAATGTCATTTATTAGAGCTTTGAATTAATATCTAAAGTACATGTTGTTGGATTTTAAAAGATATGAATGAAATATGAAGAGTTGCGACTTTCATAAAAAGTTGTGACTTTTATGAAAAGTTGCGAATTTTATGAAGAGTTGTGACTTTTATGAAAAGTTGTGACTTTTTTTGAAAGGCTGTGACCTTTCTGAAGGATTGTAACTTTTCCAAGGAGTTGTGACCTTTCAGATAAGGCACAATAAGTATTTGTTCACGCTACCCTTTGTTGTCTATAAATAGAGGGATTTTCTCTCATTTTAAAATAACAAAAATTCTGAACTTCTTCTACACAATTAAATATTCGTGTACTTTACTCATGTTGAGTGGCTCACTGACACCATTATTTTTGTATCAATATACTGTTGAATAGAATCATTCTATCCTGAGGGGATCTATTCATTTAAACCTCAGGTACTAGAGGGAATAATTTCCTTAAGGAGACATTGTGCATTCAGTGGGCTCGAATTTTTCCTTTCTATTTCATTCTATTGTTACAGATCCTGGTATGTTTTTTATAGTAATTAATTTACACTTATTGATGTTTTTGAGTACATGATTTAAACTTTATTATTTATGTTTCGGTAAAGTTATTGTTATAAGTATTTGTTACTACAGATTAAATAACACACGTTAATTGAGTATTCACGCAAGTTTTCACTACTGGAATTGTTAAAAATACAATAAAAAATCTCATAAAAATCTATATTACCATCTTTTAAAGACAACTCAAATTTGGTATGTCATTGTAAGGATATAACGACCTTAAAAACCTTATCGTACCTTGATGTGCAAAGTGAACTAGCAAAAGAAGACAAAAATTAATAAACTTTTGACATGGCTTCGAGGATGTTGTGCCGGATGACCTATAGAGGAATATGACTAGACTGGAGCCTCCTTTAATCCCAAAGACATAGATAACTGCACAATAAATTAATTGTTCATATTCAATATGAAAAATGGATAGATTATCAAGTTTACTGCAAGTTGTAAATAATTTTCTTGAAGTAATAGATGTGTTTCTCGACACTGCGATTGGAATAGAAGCATAGTTTCAAATTGAACTTGATCACTCTGGTATGCTGATTTTTAAAAAGCACCCAAACAATTTGAATAATTTTGTGTAATATTTTTCCCTTTCAAGTATATATGATAAGTTGAATTGTTTTCCAATATTATACATTATTCCTTTAATTTTTCATTTTATAATTTCTTATGATATATAAATTAGTAACTTTAAAATTTTATAAGTAAAAGCAAAAAGGTAAGGCTGAATTTTCTACACGTTAAAAATAGAATATTTGTTTACTTTTTTCAGCCTTATCTCAGGTTGATGTTCATTTGATTCCCCAAAAATATCAAATAGTAAAACTTCCCGGAAGAAAAATGATAAATCGTAAAATTATTAATGTTTGTTACTACGTAATCTTGTATGTAAGATAATATAGTGTTTTAGTTTTAATGACTGATAGGTTTTAGATATTATTTTATAAATTTCATGATAGTGAATTCCTGCACGATGCGCGGGTAATTTTACTAGTTATAATTATAATAATAAATTTATAATGTTTATCAAGATGAGATTTAAAAGAAAGATGAGAAACTAAGGAAAAAAATTATCAAGGAAAATTACCATTAATGTATATAGACCAAAATTCATTTATTAAATGTACTTATCCAAATTATAAGAAATTTAATTGGTAATGGCTCAATTATTACTAACCTCCCTCCCCCATCTCAAAAATATCAAAATAAATAGCACCATGTCAAATGCAGAAAATATCTAGTGGATTGGGTCCACTCATATGGAGTGCTAATCAGCCCATTAACCCATTAACTTATCCCTTACCTAACCCTAGACCTTAGTGTATAAATACACCATTGTGGGTGGAAACAAAGATATTCCACAGTTGTTGACGACTAGAATTCATAAGAGAGAAACATTCTCTTCATCCCTAGGATATCTAGACTAGTGCAACATAGAGCTTAACCCATCATTTGAGGAATTCTAATAGTCGATAACACTAATCGTGGTTGTTGTTGATCTGCTCCCGTTGTAGAGAAAAATATTACTTTAAATTTGGGTAAACAAGGGGGTTTGTCCTATTTCTGTCTTTTTCTTTTTATAAATTCTGTTCACTAGCAAAAATTGCAGGTAGATGTTGTGAAAAGAAATAGTTTTGGGTGGACATTCAACGACTCACTTTATGTGGTTGGACATTGCTCCCTTTTGCAGGTAAACTAATTTTGATCAAACGCTTATGCTTTTTTTTATCCATGACTTCATTTGGATTGTTTGTGTGTATGTTTATATATATGTCTATGATCATGTATATATAACACCCGTTTTTTTTCTTTTTAATATGTGTTGATTATAGACTTTGAAATTAAGATTTAGTTATCTGATTTAGATCATATCATGCTATATTCCTTCGAGGCTTTACATCTTTATACATATACTTCTAATTATATATCTTTAATGTCTATTTGAGTAGTGATTACTTTTGGTTTTTGAAACATTGGTTGTGAGATTTTATGGTGAATATTTTTAGAAAGAAGAAGAAGGTGCCATTTTTGAAGTGTCTGATATGAAATTAGTAAATTTTTATAAAATCAAGTAGATTTTTTTAATAAGAAATTGGTATCTATTTTTTATTAGTTTAGAATGGTTTAAGAATGAAGATTTAGGATGTCTCGTGAAGATGTCCAATTTTACATTAGTTTCAGCGAACATAATTTATTTTAATACATAAGTCAACCCTGGAGGAGTATGTAGGAATTTACTTTCAAGAGACTTAGATATGACCTACATATTTTTGGTAGTAAAATATTTTCCTAGTCTCCCAAGTAATGTAATAAATCGGTCAATTACTTTTTCTCCAACTTATGCATGTATGGTATTTCTTTAATGGCAAGAAATAACTACGAAGCCTCTAGGGTTAAAGTTATTTGGCTTAGAGCCCTTAGTCTACCTATAAATATGCTTGTGATTCCATCAGTCTAGACACACTTTGATAGGCATAGGCTAATATTCTAAGGTTTTCTCTCTACCTCATTCTTATAAAAGTTTTCGGTAAGACGAACACTATTATCAACAATACTTGAACAATAATGACTGAGGGTACTTTCCTTTTTATTTTTCTTGCATTTCTTGTTGATGTGTATTGAAATTCAAATGAGGTATCACAGTCTGATTCAGCTGTGTAGTTGGCTTTGTTTGTAAATCACTAAAATTAGTCAACACGTATTAAATTTCAACACACATCAACAAGGCCAATGCAACGGAAAAAATAAATTTGAACATACCTTTAGCCATTATTATTTATGTGCTGTTGAAAATCGTGTTCCAAGAACTTAAAGAAGAAATAGGTAGAGAGAAAATCCTAGAATCTTCTAACTTATGCCTATCAAAAAGTATCCAGATTGATAGAGTCATAAACGTATTTATAGGTAAACTAGAAACTTTTAGGCAAATAACTTTATCCCTAGGGACTTGTCAAAATTATTTCTTGCCATAAAAAAAATGTCATATGTGCATAACTTTGAGAAAAATTAATTGACTGAATATTACTTTACTTATTCCATTATAAAATAGTTTAAGGGGGTAATAAGACCCTAATTAAGTTAAGGTGTATTGCTGGAATTTTGGTTATAGTTTAGGAGGGTACTTATGCATTATTATTAAAGTTAACTATTGTAGGGAGTCAATTTGAGTTCTTTTATCGTATGTTTGAGTTAACCACAATATTCCTGAGTATAATGATATAAAGAAAATTAAGTTACTTAATCACATAAAGTTAAGTGATTACGATATATTAACGACATTTAATAAAGTTCAATTATATTCCACAAGTATGGATTATTCTCTAGTTTTATTTGGCTTACTAGGACAATAAAGTTAAGCGAATTTTATGCATAAATTGAAACCTCTACCCAAAACAAGGTTTAAAATTTACTTTAAATTGGTATTTTTGTGATTCACTTTTGATGTTTATGTATTTCATAGCTTATGTATGTTTATCCTGATTTTGTAGTTAATACAAATTTTCCTACTGCTCTATTTCACAAAAATGCTCGAATTCCAATTTTGTCCGGTGACAACTTTACTAAATGGAAGGAGAAAGTCCTTCTCACTTTAGGGTGTTCAGATCTAAATTTGAATGTCACGCCTCGAGCCTACAGCTTGGGCATGGTTGGCACCCAGAATCATTGTTGGTCCCGAAATAACCCTTAGTATGACTTACTATTGAACGGTAGACTAAACACCTATGTGGAAGCTTCAAAAGTAGGTGAACATCGAAACAATTTAAGCATTTAAATCACTTCATCATACTTTATGCAAGAAGTTTAAAAATAAACAAGTTTGGATAACAATAGTTAAATCATTTGAAAACATCTGAATGTCAAAGAGTTAGCTGACTTAACTAACTTATCCATGAAGCCTCTACTGAACTAGAGATAGGTGTCGGAACAAGACCGGCGGCTACCTGAATAATGATCTTCAATGTCTTAACTCTGCATGATAAGAAAATTGACACTAAACGATGTATTATTAATGAGAACTCATCAAACCTTAGGCACAAGAGATTAGCACATGTCTCTATTGAAATATCAAAAGGTTAGTTAATTATGGAGTTCTTAAAGCTCTTGATATTTCTGACGTTGGGACTTCCACATAAACGGTAAGTAGACCAACAAATTCACTAAATCTTTCAAAAGGAGTTTTCAGTTTCTTGAGGTTATAATACTCTAAATTCTGACTACTATAGTCGGAACATTTTTTTCAACTATAGTAGTCTGACCTTTCCGACTACCGTAGTCATAATATGAAAAACAAGACCCGACCATCAAAGTACCTAAATGGCCGACTACTCTAGTCGGAACAATATTAAAATAATAATTTATTAATTTAAAATATGCCAACTATTGTTATCATAATAGTTAAACATAAATAATTAATTAATATACACTTCGTTTACTGTGGTCGAATTTACTTATTTACTATGGATAAAAAAACCTAACTATACAATTCAAGCACCCAAATTACTCCTACATAACAGTAGTTTTGACTTTTCACCTACATAGCATTAATTTTTTTGCAAAACAAAACAAAATAAAAAAATGAAAAATAATAAAATATAATATAGAGATTAAAAAAAACACACGTATTTTAATCCTAGAAAATCTCTCTTTTTAGTCTTCTTTCTAAAATATCTTCCCCTCAATCTCTTTTTCTCTCTCCACTCTTATTATTTTTAAAAAATTTATCCCTCCTCTTTTTCTGTCTCTCCTATCGTCTCTTTATCCTTTCTTTTCTTTTTATTTATTTTTTTACCAATTTTACCTCTTTTTTTTAAAAAAAAAATCTTTTTTATTTTTCTCACTTCATTTTTTTGTGTTTATGTAGATTGAAACATATAATCAAAAATTAACTTTATTATTAATGTAAAAAATAATTTTAAAATTTTTTTGGTTATAATTTTTGTATAATTCATTCATTATGATAAAATTAAATTAAATTAATTTGAACTTGGCACCAAGGTTAAATCATATTGTACACCATGTAAATTAATTTGATGATACTAAAAAGTTGGTATATACTTGATTAAATTATGATTTATGTATTATAGGGTTGTAGCATATAACTAAAATCAACTTTACCATCAATTATAAATCAACGTCTTTTATAGTTCTAAACCAACATATCATCAAAAAATTAGTCATACCATACATCAAAATATATATACTATAATATATTTCAACTTTAAATCAACAAATCACCATTATTTTTTAACCAACAAAATCTTCCAATTATTTTTAATTGTTATGGTGATTAAAATTTGAAATTGACACAAAGGTTACTCCACATTATACACCATGTAAATTAACTAGATGATACTAAAAATTTAGTATAACTAAAATCAACCTTACCATCAATTATAATTTCTTTTATAGCTCTAAACCAACATATCACCAAAAAATTAGCCACATCATCCATCAAATTTAAATCAACATATTACCAATATTTTAACTATATCATCCATCAAAATATATAAACTAAAATATATCACAGTTAAATATCAACAAATCACCAATTATTGTACCAGATCATCCACCAAAGTATATCTCTTAATACATCTCACTATTTAAAATAACATATCATCAACAATTGTACCAAATCGACCACCAAAGTGTATACACTAAAATATTTTTGTGTTTAAAAAGTACTCCAATAATTTATGAACCATATGATACAAATCATACTCACTATAATCAAGCGGATCTTCTTCGAATAACAGTTTCATAGTAAAAAACAATAACAAAAACAATTTTTGTTGTTGAATTAGAGGTGATTTTTATTTTTATTTTTAAAAAGCAAGAATAGAAAAGAACCAAAAATATTATCAAGAATGGAGGTTTTACCTTGATACTAACTATGGAGGAGATGAGAGAATAATTCAGAGAGAGAGAAACATATCCCATTAAGAGAAGAATATTCTTGAGATTGAGATAAATAATGGAGAGACAAAAAAGGATCTTGTTATGAGTCCCAAAAAATAAGCACACTAATTCAATAAAAAAAATTAAAAAGATGTGTAGCATTTAAAAAAAGCTATCATTGTAATTAAAAACTTAGTTTTGTAAATAAAAAAGAGTATATTTTAATTGTAAATTAAGTCTAAAACACAATATTCTTGTAATTTTTCCTTTATTAATCATTTTAGTACTCTTCGGACTACTATGATCGGTATAAATAATTCATTTATTAACTATTTAGGTGCTCTTCCGGTAACTATAGTCGGCATTTTTAATTTTCTAAAAATAAATTATATGATATTGCCGGTTATTGTACTCGAAAAAACTACATTTTTAATACCGAAAAATGTTGTGTATTTGGTACACGACTTGCTAAATTATACTATCATTCATCCATAAAAATTCAATAGTCAAACCAAACATCAAATACATTCTTAATCATTCAAATTCCAATCAATATAATTGAATCTAAAAATTGATGCATCATGAAAATCAAGTCTAATAAGTATTCAGTTGTTATTCAAAATAGAAGTTAATAATTTAAAGCAAGTCTAAATGTCATAGAAAATTTCTTAAAAACCACAACACAATCTACTCTTCATCAGAGTCGGTCTTTTCTTCCCCATCATCAAATTCTACCATATATTTCTCCATGAACTTCTGCACTTTAGCAAAGTTAGTTTCAGATGTTTGAATTAGTTCGGTCAGCTCTGAAAGTTCTCTTCGCATTGCTTCCATTTCTGTCGAAGATTTAGAAGTAGAAGCACTTGAGAATAATGGTGATGGATGAAACGAGGATGTTCTCCAAGCCCGTAAACTCTATCTTTCTTCACACCTCCTGCCACATTTGTCCGTATTGAAGTAATATCACTAGATGATAATTGGGTTGTGGAACCAGCCTCAGAAGTAGGTTGTATTTGACATCATTCGTCCAAGCCTCTTTAAAATTCAACCTAAAATAAATGTACAAATAAACTCCTCGGAAAGGTAACAAGAGGAGCAATTAGGATCCATTCATTCGTAAAATTATTTACTTGGTTATGATCCACCTGCCATGTTTGATGGAAGCAAGTAGAAGAAAAGAAGATAAAGAATAAAAATAGTTAGCTATTTTCTATCAGAATTATCAAAGAAAAGGAAGCAATACAATTTTAGTCTTATTAATACATTTGAGAAGTTCACTATTGTTGCATTGAATTTGAGTTCTTTAAAGGAAAAAACCCTTTATTAAAGTAACATTCTGAAATAGGAACACAAAAAACCTTTAATTGTGTTATGCTTTCAAGAGTGATCCAATTTGTAGGAATTGAACATTGTTCATTCTTTTCTTGTAATGAAGGTCAGGTGCTTCTCTCTTTGTGTTCCTTTTGACTTATCATTGATATATCCTCACAGACACTTTTGACAATTTCTTTTATTAAAAATGAGTTATCCAATTTAAGCTTTTGAGAGATAAGAAAATCTTACAACTTAACTTAACGTATGTAATATTCAATCGAGATTAAGGTTAACACACACTAACAATAATAATTAGCTTTGTTCTTTTTTCAAAAAAAAAAATTAAAACTTACCAACATGCTAAATTTACTTATTACCTGAAAAGAGCCAGCTACTATTTTTTTCTCTACTTATCTTGATTTTAGTTACCTGAGAATCTATTTCTCTCTTTTAGCCAAGGGAAAGCCAGCTCCCATTACTAATTGTGTATAAGAATCATTTAACAATACTTCCTACACCATTTGGATCAATTCTTTCAACTTCTTTTATATTATCACAACTACTGCCTATGGAATTCTTCTGTCACGATCCAAAGTACACCTTAGTCGTAACATGACGTATAAGACACCGAGAGGCCCTACACAAGCCACTTAGCTTACATCATACAAGATAATAGAAGTTAAAAAGTTCAAAAGACGATTTATATCATAAGAGTTTGACAAAAAGTAGCGGAAGTCTAAGATAGTCTCAAAGCCATTAATTACATCAAAGAGTTATTGGAACGTAACCCATACATCATATACAATATCGAAAAGAAAGGACATAAAATAATAAAGAGTCTCGGTCCTTGGAACATGAGGACTCACCAATCTTTAATGGTTACAAGGTATCAACTAGCCACGAATATGAGGAATAGGAGCGTCGGACCCTACATTATAGTGAAAAAATGTAGGCAAGAGTATGTGTTAGTATATAGAATGTCTGATAGCAATGTATAAGAGTTATAAAATCATGCTTAAAAGGACTTTATATGACATGCAATGACCAAGCTAAATCATGAAATAACATTTTTAAAAACGTAAGTCATAATCATGGTCAATGCAAGCTAAACATCTTTAAAACATATTTGAGATACTTTTAGAAGTAACCTTAGTTCATTATTGTGGGAAGTAGCCATTAACCGACACATACACCATGTGAGCTATAACATGAAATCTAGTGTCTATCCCACACCGAAAAGAGATTTCCTTACTGCCAAGGGAAGAACCATAAACTTCTAGCTTAAGTGGATTCATTAGTTAATATGCATCTAAGACAAACCTATGTTGGCACATGCATATTTATGGGACATGGGTAATCGTCACTTGTCCACTCGGTGCTAAGCATAATTCCCATGGAGAGTCATTAATCTTAACTTGTCTTATCATTTAGGGACATGGGTAATCGCCGCTTGTCTTATCATCCATGGGAGACACATCAAGTAGCCAATCCAAGCTAGAAATCATTAGAATAGCTCCTTAAACTTGATTCATCTTAGGTGAGAAAATCTTTCAACCTTATGAATCGTTTGTGTGAGAAAATCCTTTCACAATCATGTTTGATTCGTATGTGGGAAATCCTTTCACAACAACAACAACAACATTGATCCTTTACTCTCAAAGCAACCTTAAATCATTTTCATCAACTTGATAAAGAAACATGCATATCTTCATAAATTCATCTTTCATAGTTCAAAACCCACATCATATCATCATAGTCTAGAATTTATGGGTCATGCATGGGTTCATCGGGATTCAACTTAAAAATATGTAATTACTTCAATTCATGCATAAAAAGACATAAAACGGTCAATTGGATCAACATTGAATGGAACCAATGACAATTGAATAAAAATCCTAATTTGATTGGGGAATCTAACTTTACAAAATTGGGAATTTTAGGAACCCTATGGAGGAAAGAGCTCCATAGGTGAATACTATCATACCTTGAAGTTCAAAGCCCAAAAGCTATGATGGAAATTGAAACTTGAATGGAACCTTATCTCCTCTTCTTCTTCTTCCTTAGAGAGAGAAATATTTGGAGAAGAACTTTGAGAAATTAGGAGAATGAGTTCGATTGGGTAATTTGGAGGTTAAAATGTTTATATATTTCCTAGGGTAGTAGGTAAAACGACTTAGTATAGAGTTAAAAAGATTAGGAAAAAGATCAAAAAGCTCTTAAAAATAACTGTCGGACCTCCACCAACGGTTGGACTTACGGTCCGTAGGTCCAACTACGAACCAACTGAACTGCGCATGATTTTGGTTGAAGGAGTGTCACATATACATTATATATCCTTTGTATCTGTTTTCCTTTTTCAGTATGTACTTATTTGGTAAAAATTTCCGACGAAGCAGTGTTCCATAACACCAATGACCCTTGCTAAATCTGGCCCTGATTGTAGGTCATTGTTACGGTAATGGGTGTTTATTAAAGTATACTTGTGATTCATCCAATGCAATGAAGGCATCGAATTATGAGTAAAATATGCTAACATTTTATACTGATTTGTATATTAGTCTAAATAAATTTAGACTTTTTGAATATTTCATAATTATTATTTAAATATTTATGTTACAATTAAATTTTGTTGAAATAATATTGCTTCAGAAGTACCCTTTAGTTTTATAAAGTAATTCGTGCATATTGTATAATGTAATTTTTTTTCTGTTGTTGTTATCGCGCATCGCACGGGCACATATATACTATTCTCTTCATTTCAAATTAATTAAAATGTTGAGTTGTTTCACACCCTTTAAAAAAAAAGAGATTAAGACATAAATTAGGCATAGCTTTACATTTTTACCCTAATTAATTATTGTCAAATTTATGATTAAAATAACTAAACATTAATTATAATAACTAATTCAAATACTAACTAATGAAGGGTAAAATTGGAAGAATATTCTAAAAGTAGTCTTGAAGATTAAACAATTAAATTAATTTGAAAAATAAAAAAATGTCTCAATAATTCAATTAGTTTGAAATGAAGGAGCAGTATATAATTAAAAGGAAGAAAGTCTAGCCTAGGATCAAGCCAAGTGGCAACATAGGATCAACACATGTGTTAATTTTAGGACAAATTAGTTAAGTTAGGTAGTAAATAGTTATTATTTTATTAATTTTTATTTTTTAAAAATAAAATAAATTCTGATAGTTAATTCATATTTTTCAACTTTTTACAATAATTTTTTTTACAGTGTCTTAAAATTCAAATTGTGACAGTCTGTTAATCATAGCTTCTATTTAATTTAATTGTTAAAATACATTATCTATATATCTATATTCTATATCTATAAATAATAAGAGAGGTAAAACAAAAAATAGTATATTAAAAATCAACTAAAAATCTATATATTATAAGAGAGGCAAAACAAAAAATAGTATATTAAAAATTAACTAAAAATCTATATATTATAAGAGAGGCAAAACAAAAAATAGTATATTAAAAAATTATTTAAATTAATATGTACATTATTTAAATTGAGAAGCCACCCACGCAAAATATAACTCCCACCTTCACGTTTTCACCAAAAAGATGCACGTTTTAAAACTGATCATGTCTCTTCATTATCCCTCTTCTACAATGGTTTCGTTTGGTAATAAACCAATTATGTTGATCTATCGTCTTTCAATCGAAATCCTTATTAACCCTTTAAATTTCTTTATCTTTTTTCAGTTTAGAGCCTGTTTGACATTGTTGTTGGGAGGTCAAAAGTGTGGTTTTTTTTTAAAATCAAGTGTTTGACAAACCCTCATAAGTGCTTTTAAATAGAAGCAGAAGCAATTTTTTCTGCGGTTGGGAAGAACCTAAAATTTTTTGTTTCTTAAATAAAGCAGAAGCAGAAAATTATTTTTTGAAGACTAAAATATCCCTTACATATTTATCAATATATCTCTTATTAATTAATTAACATATTTCATAAGTTTTGTTAAGTTTCATTCAAAAATTTTATTTTTTATTTTTATATGATAAACTTTTTATTTTATTAATGTTTATATATTATTATTTATATTTTATATATTATTTTATAAATCCAACACTCAGATTCGTCTTGTTACAAGTATTATGGCTATACATAATTTCATATAACAACATTCTACCATTGATAAAGACTTCATCTATTTTGCAAATGAAGACATTATTACAGAAATCGAATAAGAAGATGGGGGCCTTCAGAGATACCTTCAGAAATACAAGACAGATCGTTTACTTCTATGAAAATATTGCGTGATAAAATTAGGGATGAAATCATTGAAAATTTTTGTGATGTACGAAGAACTTTATTTATTTTTGTGGTAAGTTTTTCTTATGTAGTGATTTTATTTGTGGAGTAGTTTTTAAATTTATTTTGCTTGATATTTTTAATTATATTTAATTCATCATGTTAACATTATATTAATAGTTTATACATTTATTTATCTATGTATAATATTGATTAATAATTTGAATATGTACATTTTAATTTAATTTCAATAAAAATTTAATTAAAGTTATGTATTAGATATTTAAAATAGTTTCTCTCTACAAAATAATCTTAAAACACATTGATACTTGCCCTTTTTCGTAATTTGACTCTCAAAAGAATTTTTTTTTAAAAAGATAGTCAAACACAAATTGCTTATCAAAAACACTTTTCAAATGAATTTGCCAAACACAAATTGTTTTTTTTTTGAAAAACACTTTTCAGAAAAAAAAACTATTTTAAAAAAACATTTATAGAAGTAAGCAGTTTTTAGCAATAATGCCTAACAGACTCTTAGACCCATTGTTATTTATAGGGAAAATTGTGCGGAATAACAAACATTTAAACCATATTAAAGGTTATGGCTACTGTTTAGGAAAATTCTAATTCGCAGCTATAGTTTCACCCAATCTTACTAGTCGCCTAATTTATATAAATTTAGAATTTGTATAATTCGATTCTTGATTGTATAAATCTAGAATTTTATATATGCTTACCCTAACTATTTGTATTCGATTTATGAAAAAATCATAATAAAATACACTGTTTATATATTGACAAGCGAAATATACAAATAGAGTTCTGAAAAAATTCTAAGCATATAAATACATAATTTGTATATATTTACCCTATTTGTATATTCGCAAGCAAAATATAAAAATGAACAGAAATATACAACCGTAGCCTCCATAGCAAATAGAGTTATAGATATGGAGCGCAACTGTAACACCTCAAAATTTTCTAAGTTAAAACCCGAACTATTTTTCATTTACTTGTAGGGTCATATTGAGTGATTCTTAAATTGCTCATATATGTAAAGATAAATTATTTATTGTGGGAATGATTTTGGATATCAATTAAGGTCACTAGAAACTCCTAGCACAAAGTACAGTTGAAAGTTTCCTTACCGATTAAGTTTTGATGTAAGATTCTCTTTGGGTCAACTTCAAATGACCATATCTCTTAGAACATAAAGAGTTACGTGGCCCATAACCTATCAAATTAAATGTATTTGAATCTTATTTCCAACGCCACTAATTTCGCAACAATCAGAGTTTTGGGTAAAACGTTATGACCATTTTAGTAACCTGATACAGTGCAGAGACGAATTAGCCAACGGAAAAACACTAAAAATGGTCGTTTTTATCTTTTTATCTCTAAGAAAACCCTAAACGAATTTTTTGACTAATAAAAGACCCAAAATAATCAGATTTTCATCTCTTAATACATCATTTTCTTCTCTCTCAAGCCCTAAGGCAAACCCCTAAGGAAAAATCAAGGTAGAAGACTCCATTCAAGATTCTTTCGATCTTTTTCAAGATTCTTCTTCAAGGTAAATACTTCTCCAAGAATTCCATTTTTTCTAATTCAAATTCCTCCATACAATTACGAATCACTAATGAAAATCATAATTCTTGGCCATAGAGATTTCAAGAAACTAATTGAAGAATCTCAAGAAAGGTTTTCTTGATTGTTCTCCTTCAAGCTAGGGTTTCAAGACTTGTAATAATTTATTCTTCAAGATTCTTCAAGAACCTTGTTCTTACAAGTATGTAAGACTATCATAGTGTTGGACTAGTTTGTCCTCACGCCCTACATCTACTTTCAAATCAGTAAAAGAGTAATCTAGAATTCTATCCCTAGATTTGAGTATTCTTGAGATAAGTTGATTTTGTGTTCTTGAGTTCTTGTTTCTTTTTGAAATTCCATTCATAATTATTTATTTGCTATATATTATGAATTAAAATTCTTGAGTTGATTCGTTCATGTCAATATTTCAGCATGAACCCTATAAATTGAGTATTTTTGAGATGAGTAGTTCATGTCAATAAGTTGAGTTCTGAGTACTTAGCTTCTATATTGCTATTAAGATCCCTGAGTCGAGTCGTTCATGTCCATAATTCCACATGAACCCTATGAATTGAGTTATAAATCTTGAGAACCTTTTTAAAGCCAACACTTGAGTTTTAAACTAGGTTTTTGAGGAAGTAAAGATGAGTTTTGAGAAAGAGTTTCTAAAACATGATTAGTATGACAATCGAGCATGCCATCAATGTTTAAGCAGTATGGTATCTAGTTATGCCATCAATGTTTATGCAGTATGACTTCCCGAGTCATCAATGATCATATCACAATATGATTTTGATATATTTTTGAGAAAGAGTTTTCAAGTATGAATTGAGTAAGAGTATAAGCGAACTAAGTATTCCCAAAGGTATCCGTTTTTACATTGATAAAAGAGAAACTTTGATTTCTAAATGAGTTATGAGGTCAAAGATATTTCAAGAGCAGTTACCTCTTTTAAGAGGATAGTTTGAGCAATTATCTCAAACCAGAGGAAGAGTATGTTTTTAAACATTGAGCATGAGTATATATTATTGGGAGTAGTATTGTGCACCGATATGGGGATGAATTCAGACAACTCACATTCCTCATAAACCATGTATGCCAACATGGGTATAGGATCATACTTTTTAGATGAATCCTAAGTGCCTTCGGGTAGAGCTTAGTGGATCCACTTAGTTGAGGTGTTCTATACCCTGACAAGGTATAGGACAGTTCTGGCAGCGTGGGCGAGACGTTGTATCATCACGTAGCTTATAGTGATGGTTGTCGGTTAGAGAATCTCCCAATAAAGTTAAAGTGTATTTTATATATCACTTATTATGTTGAGTTCAGAGATGAAAAAATATTTTGTAAAAGCTTTAAATGATTTAAATCATTTATTTCTTTACGTTCAACTTGAGTACTTTGTTACCTATTGCAGTCCTTTCTTTCAGTTATTTGTTATTCATCTATATTACCAACTCGTACATTCAATGTACTGATGTCATTCGACTTTCATCTTTTAATGATGCAAATACAGGTTCTTAGGATCCTCAACAAGAGTCCGTTGAGATCATTTCGTTAGCTTTTGAGTAAGACCTCCTTGCTTCTGGAGGACTCCGGTTTTTATGAGTTGTTAGTAGTAGTTTCCTTGAGGAGTCGTGGGTCTTGTCCTGACACTCATTTTTGTATAGTAGAGGCTTCATAGATAGACAGTTTTGGAGAATCTATCAGTTTCAGATATTTTATTTAAAACTTATGTTTCATACTCAGTATATCCAGTTTAGTTTTGAGATTCAGTAAACTTTTTTTAAATGTTTCTTTCAATTTGATGCTTATGTATGCTTGAGTTAGTCTTCTGCTTTTAGTCAGCCAGGATGATGATTCACTTGGGGGCCAGCAACGGTTCTCGAGTGCCGGCAACATCCAGGGTGTAGGCTCGGATCGTGACATCAACTATCGAAACTATACATATTGAGCCTTATTATCGAAACTATACTAGCAATCTTTTTGTTTGGTAATTTTAGTAAACACAATGAAGTTATTTTTGTTGGCTAAACTGATTTTAACAACTCTAACAAATTATTTCTCCAAAAAAGGAAAAGAGTTTCGTCCACTGAAGCATGCTGAAATTATGCATTTTTCAATCAGAATTGTTTTTCCCAATCGGTAAATTTCTATATAGTAAGTAACAAAATATTTTTTTACTTAATACACTTTTGCACTCTTTAAGTATTGTTTCTTCACAAAATATCAAGTTTAGATTCTGTTTTAGCTTCAATTTTTAGTAATTTGATATAAATCATCAAGTTGTTTTCAAGGTTCATGAGAATTTTTTGACAAAATTACGGAGGAAATTGTCACGACCCAGACCGTCGTGATTGACACCCACACTAACCCTCCGGTGGGAGAATCACTACCACAACCCGACTAAGCAACTTAAAGAAACTAAACCATTTAAAGATACAGAAAAAGATTGAAATGATGAATTAAGTACTGAGTTCCCATAAACTTAGAAGGTTTAACAAAAACAACCAAGCATAAACCTCACGGAAATTCAAACCCTAGACCTGAAAGTCATTGTACCAAAACTCTACTAATCAACAAGTCTAAGAAAAAGGGGGTGCAATCCCAAAAGCTAAACATAAGTAAAAGTCTGAATATGTAGTCTGAGTCCGAAAAGAACGGACTAAACTAATGATGGATCCATGGCAGCCTGAAAGAACTGGCTCACCCTCGAATCCGGTCTCGGTCAATGATCTCCTAACTGGGGTCTGTCAGTAGCCACTTGAAGATGCCCTGTACTCAACAAAGAAAGAGCAAGTGCAGTATTAGTACACGAAACAACGGTGTACTGGTAGGATCACGTGGCTACTCAAATAAGCAAAACATAAGCAAGTAATTACAACACAGTAAACACACATATACAGGATGCATAATTCAATTATCATTTTAGGAGCAATGTGCAATTGTATAGTATCAACAAGTAGATATGACAGTTACAATGGTCCTCTCATGGAACCCACACCCAAACTGTTAGTGTGCCGGAACGTGACACCCAATCCAATATATATGTGTTGGAACGTGACACCCGGTGTAATATATGTATCGGAACGTGACACCCGGTCCAATATATGTGCCGGAACGTGACACCCGGTCCAGTTAGCACAACCAAAGTCACAATCACACCCATAATAAACAGTGCACAAAGTCACAAAGTCAAGTAACATGTTCATGGCATGTAATTGTTCATACTTAATCATTTCAATAGATTTGATTCATGTTTTCCTATTCACATACATGCATGCATAGAATGGAGCAATTAACAGGCATATATAACACAACGGGAAGTCGAACCATCACCTACCTCGAAACCAAGCCTGAACACTCCTAAGACACTTGAGTCTTCCCTTTCCGGAGTCTTTCAGCTTGTATTTTGTCTAAAACAATTAATTAATGCAAGGATCAATAAACAAGGCCTAATTTATCCGGATTATAACAAAATATCAACCCAAGGCCAAACCCATGATCCTAATGCTCAACTAGGGCTTTTCCCACCATTAACTTCAGGTAAAAACCCTCCCCCAATGATAATTAACAAGGATTCTAAGTTCTAAGAATCAAAATACGGATTAGAGGAGTAATTAACTTACCTTAGGCGCGAGAATTCATGGAAATTTTATGAGAAATTGCCCTAGGTCGTCCCTTAGCTCTTAAGAATGAGGTTTTGCAGAAAATAACGTTTTGAGATTTTTCCCCGGTTTAAGTTGCGACTGGCCCGCCACAGTGGGCCCCATCCCACCACAGCGGCCCTGCCCTGGCGGGATTAATCCCGCCCCGACGGCTTGCACGGAGACAGAAACTCGGAATTTGAGTTCCAAGCTCCCATTTCGCAACACACCTTCAAACCTTGACGTTCTAAAACTACCCTTTCACGCCAAGATCAGTTTCGGGAGTTTTACTCGCTCAAATTTGATTTCGTAAGGCCGTACAGGCTCCTTAACGTCTTGGATATCCACTCACGTGATCAAACTCATAATTAAATCCCCCATCCATTATCGGATTTTCATAGACCTCACCTGACTCAGATTTCGTCCAAGTCTGGCCTAGGCGGGAAATTTCTAAGTTACTACTCAGAAGTTTTCTGGCCCAAATTCTTTTCCCATTGGCTTTTCCATAACGACGGGAACATGTCGTTATAGAAATTAAAATACATTTGGACAAAAAAAAAAAGAGACAATATTCTTAACGACAAGTAAGAAATTTGCAATATGCACCACATATTCATATGGAATGTTATATGTATAGTGTTATGTAATTAAAAGTGAGTTAATAATACTCTATTGAGAAGTATATGTCCCTTTTTGAAGCAACAAATCATAATTGATGATTAAAAAAAGCAAGAGACGGTTAGTTTTAATTACAAGTATTACAACTTTTATATGTACTTATTTTTTATTACTACTTATAAAGTTTTAATTACAAGTATTAACAGATCAGTTTTAATTTATAAATTAACTAATTATATTTTATTAAATAATTTATATAATATTAATGAGTGAGAGAAAGAGAAAATTATGAAAGAGAATAAATTGATAATTATCAATTACATCTTTCAAGAAAGACTCTCACATACCCACGTTTCTCTTTTCATCCATGATTACTCTTTCTCTTCCTGCTTCTCCATTATTCTTCTTCTCCATTCAAACAGAAACTGCCGCAGATTTGTATGCAGTGAATTAAAATTTCCGATTCTCAAATAAACATGCCAAAGAATCAAAAGTTCATCATACACCTAGAAAGAGTCCAAGATTTGTAGAGGATTTATCTAATATTAAAATAGAGCCTCCAATTTTTAATAATTTAACTCAAACTCTGTCGCCCAAGATGAATGCAACTCCGGCGAAGAAGAGTGTAACCCCTCCGAAGAAAAACCAAAACCCAACGAAGGAGAAGAAACAAGAATCAAAGAAAATATCCACTTATTCAAATCGTAAGGGGCAATAAAGGAAAGGGAAAATGGCGGAACCTCTGTTGTCTGAGTATTCAGATTTTTTAAGCCAACAGAAATTCAAAGAACTCTTTTTGGTATGAACCTTGTATAAACCAGTGTTTATTGCTGATATGAAATTGGTATAGATATTGAAAAAAAATTTGTACACATTTCGTATACTATTTATATAACAAAACACAATTACTAGTTACAATTCTTTTGAAATTGATATTCTTTTGGTATGAATCTGGTATGAACCAGTGGTTTTACTTTTGGTATGAAATTGGTATTATATTGACAAAAAGCTTGTATGCATTTGGTATACTATTTATATGCAAACCACAATTACTAGTTGCAATTGCTTTAAAATTGATATTCTTTTGGTATGAAAAAGGTATGAAATTCGATACCCCAATAAATTTGTGGACTATTATATTTTTTATTTATGTATAGAAAGTGTATAAAAATTGGTATCAATTAGTAAAATTTAGTTTAGTATGTATAAAAAATTTACTATATGAAATATGTATGAAATTTAATACCTCAACAAAATTTATGAAATATTATACTCTTTATTGATGTTTAGAATGCATATAAATTGGTATCAATTAGTAAGTTTAATTTAGTACGTATAGATATCTTACAATATGAAATCGGTATGAAATTAGATATCCCAATAAATTTGAAATTATTATATCTTTTATTGTTGTTTTAAAAGTGTATAAAAATTGATACCCAACTACCCATTAGTAAAGAGCAGCAAATAGTGTATTATTTTTAAAAAGTGTATTAAAATTGGTATCAATTATTAAGTTTACAATAGTATATATAAATATTTCACTGTATGAAATAGGTATGAAATTTGATACCTCAACAAATTTGAAATTATTACATCTTTATTGGTGTTTAAAAAGTGTATAAAATTTGTACCCAACTACCCATTAGTAACGAGCAACAAATTGTGTATATTTTTAAAAAATATATTAAAATTAGTATCAATTAGTAAGTTTAGTATTGTATGTATAAGTATTTTACAATATAAAATAGGTATTAAATTTGATCACGATTTTTTATTCATGAAACTTGTATATATAAGATGCTAATTGTAAATGATGCAGTATTTTCAAACAGAAACTAATTATCTACTTCATGCAGATTGATACAAAAAAATATTCTATCTAAAAAAATTACAAAAAAAAATGCTTATTTTGTTTTTTTTTTTAAAAATAATTTCAAATAAAAAAACACCTAAAAATGATATCAGCAAAAATACTATTACGTGATAAATTTTTTTTAAAAAATGACAACTAGAATGAAGGAGGAAAGAAAAACTAAAATAGCAGATTGATACTATTAATTAGAAGATTGATAAGAACTAAAATAATGACCAATTAATTGAGAGAAAATTAGGGTATTGATATCCTATCAGTTATAGGATACTATAATTAAGGAAAATATATTATTAATTAGTTGATTAAAAATTATTTTAATCTATTTTCCGTTTTTTATTTATTTTATTAATTTATTATTTGTTAGAAATCTAATGCTATATATTGAAAACGAGAAAGTCCTGTTATAACTAGTAATATCATTCTTAAATATGTTATTTATTAAATTTATATTTTCTCTTATGATCTGGTTTTCTTGCACTTTATTACCATACAAGGAATTGTAATCTGCTGGACTGCATATATTGATGTTCTATTTGCATTAACTGGATTATGATTTCTTAAATTTTAGGAGGCTTGTTTGAAAGTAAGTGTCTGTTTGGATTTACTTATGTTAGGTGCTTTTAATTCAAAATAGCTTTGGGTATAAGTTTTTTTTCATGGGTCTCCCATGTGGATCCGGCCCGACCCAATAAAGTTTCTGAAAAAGAAGATAAATACTATTTTGAAAAAGAGTGAAAACGATTACATGATTTAACCGTAGCATCCACTTCCTTTAAAATAGTACTCACGTTTAAAGAACAAAGAAAATCAGAAACAAAAAGAAAAACAACAGACCATTTATTTCTTAAGATTGACATCAAACAATCCAATAGGATATTCAGTTTGTGGATTACACTTTGTTTCCTTGAGATTCAAAGTTGGATTTAGAGCAAATTATTCAGTTCGTGAATTTCATTCCGCTACAACAATTAAAGGTGCATAAATTTTGTACCGAATGTTGTTTAATTCTTAAAATTGTATCAGAGCTTGGTTTATTGTTCCATGAGTGAGATGTTATTTCTTGAAATAATCACTGCTTAAGTTTTTTTGTAATATTTTTTCTTATCGATTTTTTTTAATAATAATATGGATTTAGAGAATAGAAAATCCGTAAATATGAAAATAAAATTGATTCTTATCTTTAAGAAATCTTAGTAGATCAGAATCTGATCGGATATGGACCCGATGAGAATCGAACTCACAATCTTTTGATCTAATATCAGACGTGTTGCGATAGTTCTACGGATCTAAGTTTGTAATAGAATAATATTCTTATTTCCCCCATTGTTCCTCTGAACAACAGATCTAAAAAAAATATGTATATCATTTCTCTTCTTTTTTTATGAGACAAAATTTGTGGGTTTGTTTTTTTTGGATTTTGAAGATTTTTTTTTTGAAAAAGATGATTGTTTCTAATGAAATTTGAAAGAAGACGTAATATACTAGTTCGACGCCTTTCTTGAAGAATTGAAAAGTCTTCCACTCTTGAAGAGTTGAAAAGCCTTGTACTATATATAAAATTGTTATTTGTTAGTAAAAAAAAAGGGAAGAAAGGAAAACAGGATACGTTTTTTTTTTTCCAAAACTTTGGCCTTGAAAAGTAGTTAGTATTGTACTAGAGAAGTGTAGTACGGTTGTACTATTGCTACACTTACATTCTGTTTGGATCATTGTTATCCATTGTATTGTATTGTATCGTTATCATACCTACAATGTTTGTTTGGATTGTTACTTAAAATGTAGTGTACTGTATTGTCAAATTTCATTGTTACGTAACAATGAAAACTCCCATTTATGGAACAAACGATTTGGTGTGTTCCCATTGTTACTTAATTTCATTTTCAATTATATCCTTACATAATATTTCATAATACAATTTTACCCTTTACCCTATATTATTCAATTCTAGTCAAACCTCCTACCCTAGAATAATTAAGAATATTTTAGTAAATTTATGAATTTCAATACAGTACGATACAGTCAAACCAAACAATAAAAATGTTATTAAACAACAGCAAACAATACAGTCTAGCAAACATTGTATCTACCATACAGTACAGTACAATAGAATAGAATACAATACAGTACATTATGAAACAATGGATAACAATCATCCAAACAGATTGTTAATATGAAAAAAAAAGTTTTTTTTATTCTAGAAAAGGGTTCTTTAGAGATATTGTGGAATTTTTTTATTATTATTAAAATATATTTTTTTTGGACTGGTAAAAGTGTGGGCCAACCCATTTTTTTTATTTTAAAAAAATAAGGTATAAAAAAGTGATTTTTTTGTGTGATTGCCTTTAATTGGTAATAAATTAAATGAGCAGTAGAAAGTACTCTAGAGTAATGCCTAAATATTGCATGTAGTTTAGATCTTTAAAAGAATTTGCATTTAGTTGCTTATGGACAAGAAAAAGTTCTTTGATGAACTACATGGATTATTATTTTTAAGAACCAAGAAAAAAAAATTATTTAATTTATTTTATTGAGTTGAGTTATGAATCCTCTTAAATAAATTGTGATTTAATTATAAGTCTAAATTATCTTTGACATGTTTTTTTTGGTTCTCCTAGTAAAAGCCTTTTAATAAGATTCCTTGGCCTTCTACAAGAAATTTGTGACATTCGTTGTCGCATTAAATGGAATTAACCATATTTTCATTTTGTTCCCATTTAAGATATGGCTGAACGGGAACATGCTCAAGTTACTCCAAGTGGGAGTTCTCGAAGTCGAGCAAAGGGACGAGGTAGAAGAGCACGTCGCCATTGGACATGTTTCTGAGGCTGTGAGATTATACAAATTGGTGTCCCAAGAGTGGCACAAAATTTGTTAAGGAACCAAAGGGCTATTCGAAGGAAAAGAGAAAGGGATTTTAAAGAGTTTAAGTCTTTGAAGATGTCCCCTAATATTTCAGCCTGTGATTTTATTCACCTCTTTGAAACGAAATGGGTTGAACTAGTTGATTATGAGGAAGTTTTGGATTGAGAATCCTTAGCTTATTTAACAAACGCTCTCTGTGAACCTTAGAGTAGTAGATTGACTGATGTTTATCACGACATTTGGCCTTGTCAGCCTTTTAGGGTGTACAATTTTTGTCTTGAAGATTTGTGGGAGGATTTTAGTCTCTAAATGACTTGTAACTTGTTATCGCTGATTTGTTTTACTATATATGAATTATGTAGCTTCTTTTTCCTAAATATATGTGATTAGAATTAAAAATTCATGTTATAAAAGTCTTCAATATATATTAGCATACACATTAAGAAATTAGTTTCGAATTTTGGGTTGGATTTTTAGTTTGTAGATGATGATTGGATGCTTACGTGTCTTTTCGATTTTACATGAAACCTATATGAGAATTAATTTTCTTGAATGTGTATGTCACATGCATAAATGATTAAAAAAATTCTTGTCTTATTATATCTCAAAACAGACATGACATCAAAAAGTATCATTGCTGACTTAAACAAAGGTGAAAACTGAACGTTGACAATTACGACATCTGGAGTAGTAAAATATGGTATGTACTGGAAGAGCAAAAAGCTTTGGAAGGTATTAATCATGTTTTGAATCAACCAGAAGAGGGTAATTCTTCACAACACAGAAGGGATCTTGAAGCTTACAAAGCTTGGAAAAAAGCTGATTCCACTGCACATGGAATAATAATTAGTTCTGTGGTTGATGACCTCATAAATGAATGTGAAGAATTTCCTACTGCTCATGCTATGTACGCACATCTGCGAGGAGCATATAGGGGTACATTTGTGACCCGCCTCCGAGAGTTGACTCTCAAATTTGACACTTACAAGAAGCGTCATGATCAAAATATCAAACAATACCTTAGGGTGATGTCAAACATGATAGCTCAACTCAAGAGTGCTGGCCATGTCCTTTCAAATGAGCAACAAGTTCAAACAGTGATTCGGTCTCTTCCCAATAATTGGGAACATTTGAAGGTTAACTTGACCCATAATGATTGCATCAAAACCTTTTCTGATGTTGCCCGCCATGTTGAACTTTAAGATGAGCGCCTTGGCGCTGCTTCCAATGTCTTTGTGGCAGAGTCAAGTGGTACAAAGTCTTCAGGCTTCAAGCACAAGAAGAATTGGAAAAGAAATGAAAAAGACAAAGAGGCTAGAGAAGGACCCTCTAAGAAAAAGAAGAAGTCAAATTTCAAGAAAGGAAAACGTTTTTTCAAGAATATAAACGAGCAAAATGAAGTGCTACAATTGCCAAGTGCTGGGGCATTTTGCTCGTGAGTGTACTGAGCCGAAAAAGATAGCATTTCTAAACGCATCTTTAAGTGCTACATATGTTTCTAGCACTTCTTTACTAATTGAATCTTATCTTGTGTGGATTGTAGACTCAGGATCAACCGACTATGTGAGTCGAGATCGAGAAGCGTTTGTGGAGTTTCGTCGAGTTTCATCTAAATCAAGGTGGATTTATGTGGAAAATAATGCAAAACTAGAAGTCAAAGGGATAGACACTTGCAAAGTGGACTTGTGTGGTGGCCGTTCTTTGATGTTGCATGCCGTCCTATATGCTCCAAATATTCGATGAAACTTAGTATCTTCTATTAGATGTTGGTTTTGATTTACTTTTTAGTTGTAATGGTGTTAGAATAACTCTATATAATGTTTTATATGGTTTTGGACTTCGTTATGACCGTTTTATCATTTTAGGTTGTAATTCTTCAACTTATGACTATTATGTTGACCATTGTGTAATGGCATGTTATTCAAGTAACAATAATATTGATTTTATTACATGGCATGCAAGATTAGGTCACATAGTGCAAGATCGAATGAATAGGTTGGCAAAAGAAGGACATTTAGGTTCTTTCACCAAAATTGATATGCCAAGTTGTGAAAATTGTCTTGCTGAAAAGATTACGTGTAAACTATTTGGGAAGGCTAAGACAGCTGAGTTTCACTTCAATTAATTAATTCAGATATTTGTGGTCCATTGAATGTGAAGGCAAGGTCTGGGGCTACATACTTCATTACATTTATTGATGATTTCACACGCTTTGGTTATGTCTATTTGATTTGTCATAAATCTGAAGCACTAGAGTGCTTTAAAAGATATATGAATGAAGCTGAAAATCAATTAGATAAAAGCATAAAGGCTTTAATAACTAATCGAGGACGTGAATATTTATCAAAACAGTTTGAATAATTATGTATTGAAAAGGGTATTATCAGACAATTAACTACTCCTTATACACCTCAACAAAATGGTGGAGCTGAAAGAAAGAATAGAATATTATTAGACATGACAAGATCAATGATGGCGCATGCAAATTTGTCTATTTCTTTCTGGAGAGATGCATTATTGACTGCGGCTTACATATTGAACAAAGTGCTTTCTAAATCAGGTCTTCCACTTCTTATGAACTTTGGACTGGTCATAAAATAAATCTGAATGATCTACGACCGTGGGGCTGTGCAACATATATTATAGATCGTTTTGGTGAGTTTGGTAAACTAAGTCTAAAAGAAAAGAAATATATCTTCATAAGGTATTATTAACGCTCCAAAGGGTATGTGTTCATCAATGAACTAGAGGATGAAAGTATTACTGAAATTGTATCAGGAGATGTCAGATTTTTGAAAAATAATTTTTCCAAAAAGCGTGAATAGATTAAATTGAGCTTCTCTACAAAATGTTGAATCAGAAGATAAGGTAATGTTGTCAAACATACTTGATAATTCAATGGATCAAGAATGATTCCTGGTCCAAGTGGGAGTTATGAATCCCAAAATCCTATAAAGGAATCTGAACTTCAAATACGTAAGAGTACAAGAAAAGGTGTACCTAAACGATCTTATGAGATTGAGGATTATGTTTTCTTGGAATCTCCTACCGAATTGGATGAACCTAATTCTGTAACTCAAGCCTTATCGAGCCCTGAAAGAGATGAATGGTTAAAAGCGATGAAAGAAGAATTAGAGTCCATGAAAACCAATAAAATTTGAGATCTAGTTGACCTTCCTAAGGAACGTAAAGCTATTGGGAATAAATAGATTCTTAAAGTTAAACGTAAATTGGATGGGTGGTGCCAAAAGGTTTTACTCAAGAAGTTGGAATAGACTATGAGGAAACTTTTTCACTAGTTGTGAAGTTTACATTCATACGATTACTTTTAGCTATGGTTGCACGTATAGATCTAGAATTACACCAAATGGATGTGAAGACCGCTTTTCTCAATGGAGAATTAAACGAGGAAATCTACATGGAACAACCAGTAGGTTTCATTGTTAAAGGTCAAGAAAAGAAAGTTTGTAAATTGAAAATATCAATTTATGGCCTAAATCAATCTTCAAGGCAGTGACATCTGAGATTTCATAAGGAGGTGATGTCATTTGATTTTACCATGACCGATGAAGACCATTGCATCTATGTCAAAAAGTCCAAATTTTGTAATTCTTTCTCTTTATGTAGATGATATTTTATTAGCCGGAAATACGATTAATTAACTGGGCCAGATTCCCCTGCAACATACCCTTTCTCAGAACAAGATTCCGATTTTGATTTTGATTCCTCTTCTTCCCCCGTCCACCGGAACTGGGTTTGTTTGGCAACAACCAAGCGCTAACGTCTGAAAAGGACGAAGAACTAATTTGGAGTATGTGAAAACTGTCAAGTCATGGCTTTGAAAATCATTTGATATGAAAGATATGGGTGAAGAAGACTAAATATTGGGTGTTAAGATCCAAAGAGATCGCTCCAAGAAATTTTTGAGTTTATCTCAGGAAACTTATATAAAGAAAATATTGGAACGTTTTTGAATGAATGGTTGCAAATCCATGGATACTGTTGTAGAAAGGGCTGCAACTATAAGCCTTGAAATGTGTCCAAAGACTGAAAAAGAAAAGGAAGACATGTCTCGAGTTCCTTATTCTAGTGTTGTCGGGAGTTTGATATATGCTATGATGTATACTCGCCCAGAAATCTGTTATGCCGTGAGTCTAGTTAGCAGGTATCAATTCAATACTGGAAGAGATCATTGGAAAGAAGTAAAAAGAATATTTCGATACCTGAAGGGGACTGCGGATTATACATTGTGTTATAGTGGATCAGATTTGTTGATAAGAGGTTATACATATACTGATTGGGTTGGTGATCAGAATGATAGAAAATCAACATCCGGTTATGCTTTCTTACTAAATGGTGGTGCTATTTCATGGAAAAGTAAGAAGGAAACTTGTACAACTCTTTTAACCATGGAATTTGAATTCGTGGTTTGTGCGTCTGCAGTATAAGAAGTTGTTTGGCTAAAGAGATTCTGTAACACCTCGCTATTTGAAAGAGCTAAAACTAGCAAGAACTAAATTAGAAATAGCAAAATCTGAAATTTTGCAAGTCATGCATAAGTTAGGAGTTTTGGGTCAACTTCAAATGACCATAACTTTTGATACAAGATGAGTTAGGTGACTCATAAGATATCAAACAAACGGTCTTGGAATCCTCTTTCCAACGCCACCAAGTTTGTTAGTTTTCGAGCTCGTATGAGGGAGATACGCCAGTTTGAAGTTGGGTTGTCCAGTTAAGGAAAGTTATCAGAAAATATGAGGGGTATTTTGGTCTTTTCCTTACCCAATCAGATCAATTCATTTTTATTAAATGATTAGGGGTCTAAATTGTTTTGGTTCAGTTTTCCCAAATCAAATTACGCCTAGGGTTTTGAGAGGAGTTTAAAAAGAGGAGAAGAGGAGAAAAGTTTAAGGCGTTCGTCAAGGTCTTTGAGTTTTGTTGCGGATTTCACCAAGGGTTTGATCCCTAAGAGGTATGTGAATTCTCATAGTGTTGGGTTCGTTCACCACACGCTTAATCATGTTATTTTCAACGCAAATTTCGTTCTTGAATTTGAAAGATTAGAGTTCTTGATTAGTGTTCTTGAAGTTTGCTTTCGTTCTTGAATTAGGATGGGTTTGATGAGTTCTTAAGATAATCGTATCGAGTTTAAGAGTTATTTTTGAGTAGATTCTCATATATGTGTATTGGGTAATTGAATCTAAGGAGAAATTGAGAAAAAGAATTGATTCTAGTTGAATTAAGGTCAGAAAACGAGTCGAAAAATTCATTGGAATTACCTGGGGAGGGGCTAGGGCGGCGCCCCAGTAGTGCGCCAGATTAGTGCCTCTGAACTTTAGGGGCTGGCGCTAGCAGTGCGCCAGGGTCGCCTGCCCCACCCTTTTTCCGTCGTTTTACCCGTCTAAGTTCTCCTAATGTGTACTTTCACTCCCTATTAATTCTAACTACTCTAAACTACTTCTAAACATCTAGAAATCATTCACAACGTGAATCATAACCTTAAATTTATAATTCAAATTTAAGGTAGAGCTAAGAGTTAAGTCTTGAGAATTCTTCGAGTCATTTTAAGAAGTCTTTTTACAAATTATTTTTAAACTTGTTTTAAGACTTGAGCATTGAGTTGAGGAAGAGTAAGAGCTGAGTTCATTTTCTTTAAAATGATATATGGGAACTAAGTATTCCCAAGAGAAATGTTTTTACATTTAAGAAAAGAGAAAACACCGATTTCCAAAGAGTTCATAAACAGTTTTCAGTATTATCACTTTTTAGAGAAACCTTTTGAGTAATAATGTCAAAGCTGAGGAAGAGAAAATGTTTTCTTTAAAGCATAATGAGCCAAGTTATATATTGAGAGTAGTATTGAGCACCGATATGGGGGAGAGTTTTAACAACTCACAACCCCCATAAACCATGTAGCCAACGTGGGTATAAAAAGATCATACTTTTTAGATGATACCTTTATTGATTTTTAGCATAGACTAATGGATCCACTTAGTTAAGGAGTTCTATACCCCGACAAAGTATAGGACAGTTCTGGCAGTGTGGGCTAGACGATGTATCATCACATAGTTCATAGTGATGGTTGTCGGTTAGAGAATCTCCCAAACAGAGTTATTTTGTATTTTTGCATACAAACAGAGTATTATTGTATTTTTCAATACATTAAGTGTTCTCTACTGTTTTAAAAGCTTTTCTTTATATTACATATTTATCACTGCTATATATTGAAATGAGTTGAGTTGAGACGAGGTAAGTATTTCTTCAGTTCCAGTTCAAGCTTATGTCTTGTTTTAGATTTCCCCTCACATGCTTGTACATTCCGTGTACTGACATCATTTGGCCTGCATATTTTATGATGCAGATATAGGTAACCAGGAGCAGCATCCAGCGCTTTGTTGATCCAGTTGAGTTCCAGAGATTGTTGGTGACCCTCATTGCTTCCGGAGGATCCCTTGTTTACTTTCAGTCATTTGATTTTGTTATTAGGAAGTTGTGGGTATTGTCCCGAATTTCATCTCAGTTAGTAGAGGCTTCATAGATAGTTAGATATTATTAGTTCATGAGTCTTTTCATTTTCAGTTGTTAATGTTTTGAAAGACTTGAGTTGCCTATTTCTGGCTAGTTGAATATTCAGAAAATATTCTAAGTTTACTTTTAGACAGTTGAGTTAAAGATTGTATTTCAGTACATTTTATGTGGAGTAAGTATTCCGCTGAGAGTTGAGCCAGTCCAAGGGTTCGCTCTGGGCCAACAATGGTTCTTGAGTGCCGGCCACGTCCAGGGTGTAGGCTCGGGGCATGACAAACTTGGTATAGAGCACAGAGTTCAAAAGTCCTAGGGTGTCTATGAAGCCGTGTCTGTAGAGTCCTAGTTATCGGTGTGAAGCGCGTCACATCTATAATTAGGAGGCTGCAACATTTAGGAACTATCTCACTTCTTTCATATTCTTTTTCATACGATAGAGTTTATCTCTATAAAATTTCTTTCTAACTCGTGCTTGCGCGTAACTTTCACATCATGCCTCCACGAAGACTTGTCTGAAGTTGTCCTGCTAGGAGGAATGTTGAGGATCAAGGGGTACCCAATGCACCCGAAGTGCAACCCCAAGGAGAGGTCATGAATGCTAAGTTCCGGGGAGCAATTCGGATGTTGAGTCAAGTTGTGACTAACTAAGATGGGCAACAAATAGAGGTTCGACAGGATGTGGCTGATATGTCCAGGATCCAGGATTTCTTAAGGATGAATCCTCCAGACTTCACCAGTTCAAGTGTCACTAAGGATCAAGAAAACTTTGTGGAAGATCTACAAGAGGTTTTGAGATTATGCATGTTGTTGAGGTTGAGCGGGTGGAACTAGTTGCATACCAATTGAAGGGTGTCGCCAGAATCTGGTTTGAACAATGGAAGAAGAATAGAGCTGAGGGTGCACCGATTGTGAACTGGGCTGTGTTTGAGGAGGCCTTCTTGGGGTATTTCTTTCCCCGTGAACTGAGAGAGGCCAAGGTAAGGGAGTTCCTCACTCTTAAACAAGAATTTATGAGCGTACATGAGTACAGTCTTAAGTTCACCCAACTTTCCCGCTATGCTCTGGAGATGGTTGCTGACATGAGGAGCAGGATGAGTCTGTTTGTTGCTGGGTTGTCTCGTCTGTCAAGTATGGAGGGCAAGGCAGCTATGCTGATAGGAGATATGGATATAGCAAGATTTATGATCCATGTGCAGCAGGTTGAGGAAGATAAGTGGAGGGATAGAGAAGAGTTCCGAAATAAGAAAGCAAAGACATCAGGAAATGAGTCCGGGCAGCAGAAGAGTAATGCAAACCGGTATTCTTTTCAACACAAGACAAATGGACCTGCTCCATCATCTGCTAGTGCACCTGCACCAAGGAACAGAGGTGAGTTCAAGAATCAGAATTCTCAAAACTTCTGAGCTAGACCTGCACAGTCGCAAGGAATTGTGGCACAAGGAGGTTATGGGACTCCTGCATGTGCTAAATATGGTAGGACCCACTTAGGAGTGTGTCTTGATGGCTCCACTGGTTGTTTCAAGTGTGGTAAGAATGGTCACTTCATGAGAGAGTGTCCTAAGAACAATCAAGGTAATGGTAATAGGGGCAATAGAGCCCAATCTTTTTCAGTTGCTCCACCATACAGAGCTGCACCTAGAGGAGCTACTTCAGGGACAGGCGGAGGAGAAAACCGTCTATATGTTATCACTAGTCTCCAAGAGCAAGAGAATTCTCCAGATGTTGTCACTAGTATGATCAAAGCTTTTACTTTTGATGTTAATGCTTTGCTAGATCCACGAGCGAGTCTATCTTTTGTTACTCCTTATATTGCCATGAATTTTGATATTCTTCCTGAGAAACTTCTTGAGCACTTCAGTGTTTCTACACTTGTTGGTGAGTCTATTCTAGCTGAGAGAGTTTATCATGGTTGTACCATTTCTGTCAATCACAAGGACACCATGGCTGACTTAATCGAGTTAGACATGGTAGATTTTGATGTTATTCTAGGTATGGACTGTTTCCATGCTTCTTATGCTTCAGTCGATTGTAGAATTTGAGTAGTTAAATTCCAGTTTCCTAATGAGCTAGTTATAGAGTGGAGGAGTAGTTCAGCAGTACCTAACGGTCGTTTTATTTTGTACCTTAAGGTGATAAAGTTAGTTTCCAAGGGGTGCATCTATCACTTAGTCTGAGTTAATGACTCTAGTGTTGAGACACCACTTATTCAGTCAGTTCTAGTTGTGAGTGAGTTTCTAGAGGTCTTTCCAGATGATCTTCCCGAAGTCCTTTCTGAGAGAGAAATAGACTTCGGTATAGATATTCTTCTCGATACTCATCTTATCTCTATTCCGCCATATAGAATGGCTCCAGCAGAGTTGAAAGAGTTAAAAGAATAGTTGAAAGACCTTCTTGAGAAAGATTTCATTCGACCAAGTGTCTCACCTTGGGGCACTCCGGTCTTATTCGTGAGGAAGAAAGATGGTTCTCTTAGAATGTGTATAGATTATTGTCAGTTGAATAAGGTTACTATCAAGAATAAGTATACTCTTCCGAGAATTGGTGATCTTTTCTATCAACTTCAGGGTGCCACTTGATTTTCTAAGATAGAGCTCAGATCTGGCTATCATCAGTTGAGAGTAAGAGAAAGTGACATCCCTAAGACAGCTTTCAGGACCCGTTATGGTCATTATGAGTTTCTAGTCATGTCATTTGGTTTGACTAATGCTCCTGAAACATTTATGGACCTTATGAACATAGTTTTTAAGCCTTATCTAGATATGTTTGTTATCGTATTCATTGACGACATTCTAATCTATTCGAGGAATGAAGAAGATCATGCTAGCAATCTCAGAGTAGTTCTTCAAACTCTCAAGGATAGAGAGTTGTATGCTAAATTCTCTAACTGTGAATTTTGGCATGAGTTTGTGGCATTCTTAGGTCACATTGTTTCTGGTGATGGGATTCAAGTTGACACTCAGAAGATCGAGGTAGTGCAGAACTGGCCTAGACCCACGTCTCCAACTGATATTAGGAGTTTCTTGGGATTGACTAGCTATTATAGAAGGTTTGTCGAGGGGTTTTCATCTATTTCATCCCCGTTGACTAAGTTAACTCAGAAAATAGTTAAGTTTTAATGGTCTGAAGCTTGTGAGAAAAGCTAAGGAATTGAAAACTAGGTTGACTACTGCCCCAGTGTTGACCTTACCAGAGGGTACACAAGGTTTTGTGGTGTATTGTGATGCGTCCAAAATTGGACTGGGTTGTCTATTAATGCAGAATGGCAAAGTTATAGCTTATTCCTTCAGACAGCTTAAGATTCACGAGAGGAATTACCCAACCCATGATCTAGAGTTGGCTGCTGTAGTATTCACTTTGAAGATATGGCATCACTACCTTTATCATGTTCATGTAGATGTGTTCACCGATCACAAGAGTTTTCAGTATGTGTTCAGTCAGAAAGAGCTTAATCTCAGACATAGGAGGTGGTTGGAGTTACTTAAGGATTATGACATAAGTATTCTCTATCACCCAAGTAAGGCTAATGTTGTTGCTGATGCATTGAGTAGATTGTCTATGGGTAGTACCGCCCATATTGAAAAAGGAAAGAAAGAGTTAGCAAAGGATGTGCACAGACTTGCACGATTGGGAGTCCGGATAATGGATTCCAATGAAGGAGGGGTGGTGGTGATGAATGGGCCTGAATCATCATTAGTTTTTGAAGTGAAAGAGAAACAAGATCAAGATCCTATTTTGATTGAACTAAAGGCAAATGTTCATAAGCAGAAAGTAATGGCTTTTGAACAAGGGCGAGATGGTGTATTGAGGTACCAAGGTAGATTGTGTATGCCAAGGGTGGATGAACTCCAAGAGAGGATCATGGAGGAAGCTCATAGCTCCAGATATTCTATCCATATGGGTTCCAAAGAGATGTATCGCGACTTGAGAGAAGTCTATTGATGGAGTAGTATGAAGAAAAGGTAACACAGAGTTCGTTGCTAAGTGCCCGAATTACCAACAAGTCAAGGTAGAGCACCAGAGGCCCGGTGGTATGGCTCAGAATATAGATCTTCCAAAATGGAAGTGGGAGATGATCAATATGAATTTCATTACAGGTTTACCACGGTCTCGTAGGCAGCATGATTCGATTTGGGTGATTGTAGATCGAATGACTAAATCAGCCCATTTCTTACCGGTAAAGACTACCTTTTCAGAAGAGGACTATGCTAAGTTATATATTCAAGAGATAGTCAGACTTCATGGAGTTCCGGTCTCCATTATTTCAGATAGAGGTGCGCAACTCACTGTATAATTTTGGAAGTCTTTCCAGAAAGGTTTGGGTTCCAAGGTAAATTTGAGTACTGCTTTTCATCCTCAGATGATGGTCAAGCAGAGCACACAATTCATACTTTAGAGGATATGTTGAGGGTGTGTGTGATCGATTTCAAAGGTGATTGGGATGATCACTTACCTCTCATCGAGTTTGCTTACAATTACAGTTATCATTCTAGCATCCAAATGGCTCCCTATGAGGCTCTTTTTGGGAGAAGATGTAGATCTCCTATTGGATGGTTTGAGGTTGGTGAGGCTGGGTTGATAGGACTAGACTTAGGTCATCAAGCATGGAGAAGCTGAAGATTATTCAAGAGAGGTTGAAAACAGCGCAGAGTTGTCAGAAATCCTATATTGATGTTAGGAGAAGAGACTTAGAGTTTGAGGTAGATGATTGGGTTTACTTTAAGGTCTCACCCATGAAGGGTGTTATGAGGTTTGGCAAGAAGGGGAAGCTTAGTCCCCGGTATATTGTCCCTTATAGGATATCCAAGAGGATTGGCAATGTAGCTTATGAGTTGGAGCTACCGTCAGAGTTAGCAGCGGTTCATCCAGTATTTCACATTTCAATGTTGAAGAAATTTATGGGCGATCCTTCACTTATTATACCGACTGAAGACATTGGTATTAAGGATAGCTTATCTTATGAGGAGATTCCCGTTGATCGTCAGGTTCGCAAGTTGAGAACCAAGGAGGTAGCATCAGTCAAGTTCTTATGGAGGAATCAGTTTGTTGAGGAAGCTACTTGGGAGACTGAGGAGGATATGAAGAAGAGATATCCACATCTCTTTGAGTCCGGAAAGATTCCAAATTAAGGTACTAATCCTTTTCTTGGTATTTATTTAAGTTGAAATATTGTGTTACTTTGAATATTAAGTGTTTGAGCTGGGTGTTAGATGTTACCACCCTTAGTCTACTTAGAGTAATCTCATTCGAGGACGAATGTTCCCAAGGGGGAAATATTGTAACACCTCCCTATTTGAAAGAGCTAAAATTAGAAAGAACTAAATTGGAAATAGCAAAATCTGAAATTTTGTAAGTTATGCATAAGTTAGGAGTTTTAGGTCAACTTCAAACGACCATAACCTTCAGTACAAGATGAGTTAGGTGGCCTATAAGATATCAAATGAAAGGTCTTGGAATCCTCTTTCCAACTCCACTGAGTTTGTTAATTTTCGAGCTCGTATGAGGGAGATACGCCATTTTGAAGTCGGGCTGTCCAGTTAAGAAAAGTTACCTGAAAATATGAGGGGTACTTTGCTCTTTTCCTTACCCAATCGGATTAGTTCATTTTTAGTAAATAATAACGGGTCTAAACTGATTTGGTTCAGTTTTCCCAAATCAAATTACGCTTAGGGTTTTGAGAGGAGTTCAAGAAGTGGAGAAAAGGAGAAAAGTTCAAGGCGTTCATCAAGGTCTTTGAGTTTTGTTTCGGATTTCGCCAAGGGTTTGATCCCTAAGAGGTATGTGAGTTCTCATAGTGTTGGGTTTGTTCACCCACATGCCAATCATGTTATTTTCAGTGTAAATTTTGGTCTTAAAGTTAAAGGATTAGAGTTTTTGACTAGTGTTCTTGAAGTTTAATTTCGTTCTTGAATTAGGATGGGTTTGATGAGTTCTTGAGATAATCGTATCGAGTTTAAGAGTTGTTTTTGAGTAGATTCTCATATACTTGTATTGGGTAATTGAATCTAAGGAGAAATTGAGAAAAAGAATCCATTCTAGTCGAATTAAGGTCATAAAACAAGTTGAAAAATTTGTCGGAATTACCTGGGAGGGGCTGGGCCGTCGCCCCAGCAGTGCGCCTGATCAGTGCCTATGAACTTTAGGGGCTGGCGCCAGCAGTGCGCCAGGGTCGACTTCCCCCACCCTTTTTCTGTCGTTTTACCTGTCTAAGTTCTCTTAAAGTGTACTTTCACTCCCTATTGATTCTAACTACTCTAAACTACTTCTAAACATCTAGAAATCATTCACAATGTGAATCATAAGCTTGAATTCATAATTCAAATTCAAGGTAGAACTAAGAGTCAAGTCTTGAGAGTTCGAGGAGTCATTTTAAGAAGTCTTTTTACATATTGTTTTAAACTTGTTTTAAGACTTGAGCATTGATTGAGGAAGAGTAAGAGCTGAGTTCATTTTGTTTAAAATGATATATGAGAACTAAGTATTCCCAAGAGAAATGTTTTTACATTTAAGAAAAGAGGAAACACTAAGTTCCAAAGAGTTCATAAACAGTTTTCAGTATTATCTCTTTTTAGAGAAACCTTTTGAGTAATAATCTCAAAGCTGAGGAAGATGAACTGTTTTCTTTAAAACATAATGAGCTAAGTTATATTTTTGGAGTAGTATTGAGCACTGATATGGGGGAGAGTTCTAACAACTCACAGCCCCCATAAATCATGTAGCCAACGTGGGTAGAAAACGGTCATTCTTTTTAGATGATACCTTTATTGCTTTTTAGCATAGACTAGTGGATCAACTTAGTTAAAGAGTTCTATACCCCGGCAAAGTGTAGGACAATTCTGGCAGCGTGGGCTAGACGTTGTATCATCACATAGCTCATAGTGATGGTTGTCGGTTAGATAATCTCCCAAATAGATTTATTTTATATTTTTGCATACAAACACAGTATTATTGTATTTTTCAATACATTGAGTGTTATCTACTGTTTTAAAAGCTTTTCTTTATATTTCATCTTTATCACTACTTTACATTGAAATGAGTTGAGTTGAGACGAGGTAAGTGTTTCTTCAGTTCCAGTTCAAGCTTATGTCTTGTTTTAGACTTCACCTCACATGCTCGTACATTCCATGTATTGACGTTATTTAGCCTGCATCTTTTATGATGCAGTTACAGGTAACTAGGATCAGCATCCAGCGCTTTGTTGATCCAGTTGAGTTCCAGAGATTGTTGGTGATCCTCCTTGCTTCCGGAGGATCCCTTGTTTACTTTCAGTCATTTGCTTTTGTTATTAGGATGTCGTGGGTCTTGTCCCGATGTCTATCTCAGTTAGTAGAGGCTTCATAGATAGTTAGACATTATTAGTTCATGAGTCTTTTAATTTTTAGTTGTTAATGTTTTGAAAGACTTGAGTTGCCTATTTTTGGCTAGTTGAATATTCTAAAAATATTCTAAGTTTACTTTTAGACAGTTGACTTAATTATTTTATTTCAGGACATTTTATGTTGAGTAAATCTTCCGCTGAGAGTTGAGTCAAGTCAAGGGTTTGCTTGGGGCCAGCAATGGTTCTCGAGTACCGGCCACGTCCAGGGTGTAGGCTTGGTACATGACAGATTCTTTGAGCATTTGAGTATTGCAAAGAATTCTAAGGGTCCCATGATTCTATTTTGTGATAGTCAAGAGGCTATCACATACACGAAAGATCCTAAGTATCACAACAAGACCAAACACATTGACATGAAGTATAACTTTGTGAGAGACGTAGTGATAAGTGGAGAAATAACTTTACAATACATTCCTACACGTTAAATGTAGTTGATCATTTTACGAAGGCCATCTCTAGAGACTTGTTTGAAAAATATGTTAACGCTCTAGGTTTGCGTAGGATTTGATGATATTTCAGTATTGTAAAATAACTTGATTGTTATAATATTCTCTTCTATATAATACTATTGAATTTATGTTCAAATATGATATGCATGTGCTATTTTGTAAGAAATAATGTGTCGAAGAAGTCGCAAGATTCGCTCTCTCACACAAGCAATCGCCTCTTACGTTGAGGAACGTGAAGAGATGAGTTTCACCATCATATTATGACTTTTTTTATGAGCCAGACAAGAGTATCTCTAAGAAAATGAGTTTGAAGATCATTGTAAAGAGAAGCTCGGGTCATCCATCTAGAGGTGTCTAGACCAAGATCTGTACGATATTTGAATGATAAAAGAATAAGACACACGTACCAATATAAGGTGAGAACATCGTACCACGTGTTTCATACCACGTGTGTTAAGCGATCAATGGATTGATGAAAGAATGGTTCCCTGCTTCTTCATTGTGTGAACCCCCAAAAAGTTAAATTAACTTTTCATTGGAATACCCTTTGACCTTTTACTGTTTCTTAAAGTTTCGATCAGTGTTGCTACTTTAGCGTGTTACTAATTGCCATGAGTGATTCGGAAATGCTATACATGTCTAGGAAAGCAGTTGATATGGAACAAATAGATTCGAGTAGAAAGGGAAGATGATTAAAATGAATAATTTAACTTGTATACACAAGCCGATTATTACACTCGAGTGTAAATCTGTATATAAAGTTAAACATAAACTCGAGTTCACCTCTTTAAGAGGATGAGAGATCAAATAAGTAATTACTGAAGTAGTGAAAGAATTCTGGGGTATTGTGAGCAATAATGTTCTCATATTAGTAGTGAATTCTTTTCATATGTGATTGAATTCCTATATGGAGCATGTAAAACCTAATAGGTAAGCTCTTAATGCTCACCGATCGCACGAACTATTTATTGTATGAAATTGGGTGACTAATTGATGTCGAATTGGCTTGGGTCTTGTTCAGCATGTGCGAAGTGGGAGATATAAGTTTTTTTTGAGTCATGGGTCGCCCATGTGGATCCTACTCGACCCAATAAAGTTTCTGAAAAAGAAGATAAATACTATTTTGAAAAAGAGTGGGAACAATTACATGATTAACCGTAATATCCACTCCCTTTAAAATAGTACTTCACATTTAAAGAACAAAGAAAATCAGAAATAAAAAAAAAACAACAGACCATTTATTTCTTAAGATTGACATCAAACAATCCAAGAGTTTGTGGATTACACTTTGTTTCCTTGAGATTCAAATTTGAATTTGGAGAAAATTATTCAGTTCGTGAATTTCATTCCGCTACAACAATCAAAGGTGCACAAATTTTGTACCGAATGTTGTTTAATTCTTACATTGGGTAAAGTTTAAAACTGCATATAAACACTTATGTTTAAGCCAAAATAATAAAAAATGCCAAAATCCAAAAGTTATAAATTCTAACTTATAAGTTTTAAGTCAAACGTTAATCCAAACAGGCTGGCTCTAAGCATCAATTAGGAAAAGCCAAAATAGACATGAATTAACAGCCATAATCCACATGTTGAGAAACTTTGCTATGGTTACCATAATTTGAGGTCAATAAGTTGCTTTAGAAGACCCCCTAGCTTTAATTAGTTTCTTCTCGAGGAGTGTTGAGATTTAAAAGAATCAAATTACAAGGTATGATGTTCCTTTAGTTTTATGTCTAAGTTCATGCTACATAAATGTACATTTTGGAGAATCTTCTTCATTACTTCTAGTATTACTTTTGATTTCTACAGCTTGTACATAGTTGGTGCTATTTTTTAGAAAAAGTTCTATTAAAGTGCAACTACTTTGTTTGGCCTATCCATATATGACCATGTTATCTTTGTTTTTATGTTATTTGAAAAATATCAGAATATAGCTAAGCATTTGGATGCAAAAGGAATCCACTTTTCAAAATCTCATAAAAAAGGAAAGAGTATTATCCATTATGACATATATATAGTTAATCTTTCTCATGTTTTATGCCTCTAAAGGTAATCTCATCCCATGAATATTACTCCTTACCACTACATTCAACCAAACTTCAAGTCCTAGTCAAGAACCACCTAATGCATCATGCGTTCATCCACATGCTACCAACACCACATTCAAGCCTAGTACTATGACCACTCCATGGACTCCTACTAACCAATCCTTATAAGAATTCCTCATTGTCTCATCACTTCTACCAAAAGAACTTTCATGCATTATTTCCAGGAACTGACTTATTACTCATCGTAAAACCTTATCTCTCTTTTCCTCCAAATTTATAACCTTGGATGGAAAAAACACGCCATCACCATCACAATAATAAATAGCAATCCTCTTCTCTATCATCACACAAATACAATCAACAACACCACTCTCAAAACTAAAAAGGATAACTAAAAGAGCTTTAGGGCGAAAGATCATAAGCACGGTTCATTCGAGAGTTCTGATTTAAGAATATGCATGACATAACATTATTTTTCTAGCCATTAAGATCAAATCATGAGTTTGCAAGACTGGGCGTACTATGAGACATGAGTGCTTATATGAATAAGTTCATATCATGAGGCTTATATCCATAACTTTATGGATAAGATTGAGATCCATGGGCTAAAGTCTTTGCCCCTCATTCAGGAAACTGAGCTTAGATGTGAATCTCTCTGAAGTGTATGAGCATAGGTCATAGACACAATTTTGATATTGGGAATATCAACAAGATGTTGTAATAACTTCGCGTGGGGAATATGCAAGATTATGAACGAATTGATATATCTCTAAAACTCTTTCTGAAGACATCAATATCTCATCCTTAACACTTAGCTTGATTTCTCATCTTATCATCTCCCCCTTAGGTCTAAAACTGACACTTGAACGCTATGGATCTATTCCATCATCTATAAACTGGTCTATATTTCCCTTACTCTAATACTCGGAAAAGCCTTATCTCATGGCTACTGAACTCTCCATAAGCAGGTACTAAGACTTCTTCTAAGACCTCTTTCTAAGATGCTTCTCTTAGCCTCTTCTCATTGGCCTATAAGGCCACTTAATTTGACTGTTAATAATCAGACTTCTCTTTCTTAGCCTACCAATAACATCCTTCTATGTAGATATCAACCTGTCTGGAGGAAACTTTGAACTATATTTAAGAGGCTCGTCATTGACTATATAAAATTATTCCTACCAAACTCTTAAAGGTGACAAATAATGCTTACATCAGTCTACTCCACATTGGTAACTCAAATATACTATCTAGGCACACATGAAAAATTATTAACTTAATTGGAACCTCGTATGATTACATCCAATCTCGAGTACACCTATTAGTGCTCCTGTTACTCTTATAACTTAGCCACACTTACCTACTCTTATCTAAAAGTTAGAATGCCATACTTGTACCACTCACATTCATTGTACCTAACCTCTTAATTCCTCCTACTATATGTCAAGTCTACCGGATCAGATCTCAAAACAAACATCATCACCCTCATGTTGCCATTCTTTTTTACCACGACTCTCATCTCAAATTCAAGCCTAGTGTCTATTACGAAATACAGATATCAATATAATTTCTCACATAATACTATATAAAATTAAGAAACACTCACCCACTAAGATCTCATGACAAGTAGTTAATCTTTACCTCTCAATCTTCATACTTACAATTGTCGTCACATTTTCTTTCACAACATAAGTACTACTTACCCATTCACTATACATCATTACTTAATTAGTTCTATAATCCTCTAAATATCATAGACTCTCCCTTAAAAATCATAAGCCTAGCTTAGATCTATCACCTCATGAATACTCTACTTTTTTATCAAACACCTATACTTGGCCTTCACTAACACAATGTTACATTGACATAAACTCCCTTTTGGTTAAAGTATACTCGAACTCATCCATACTAGTAACTCTTACTCTACCTTCTACCATGAAGTCTACACAAACTCATCACTTCTTAGTCTATCCACAAGGGGGTAAACTCATCATTTATGACTTACTAGGTACATGGCTACAACTTACATACTCTACTCATTAACTAACTCCATTTCTAAGGTTACGACACTTCTAAATGCATACTTCTAACTCTGGGCACTTCTACTACTACTGGCTTATAATATCGCAACTCACACTATCTTTCAGGTTAAAAATGCTATCCAAGCATTCTAAATTATATTCTCCTCTTAAAGGTCTAACTTAAAACAAGGTTGAGAGAAGAGTGTACATCTCTCTTTTAGCTCAAACGCACGATTCATATGAATATGAGTGCATTCTTTTGAAACTCAACACTTAACTCACTCACGGGCTTCTCTCAAGCCCCTTCTACATGCTCATGATTTTCTCAAGACTTTTGCTGAGAGAAAATCATAGATAAAGAACTGACTTTTCTTTTCAGCCACCTCTAGTATAAGGGGTAGTCGAATGAATCTGAGAAACGCACGAGTTTGAATTAGCTCCTTAAGATATAGTTCTATTGCACGATTTAGAGTATGAAATAAGGGAACTTTTCTTAAATGTCTGTAGTCCCTTATTTATAGATGTGGGGCCCTCACAACCATAAACAAGATCCTACCGACACGGCTTTATAGACACCCTAGGACACTTGAACTTTGTGCTCTGATACCAAGTTTGTCACGACCCGAGACTACACGACGTGGCCGGAACTCGAGAACCATTGTTGGCCCTCAAGCGAACCCTCATCCTGGCTGACTACAAGCGTAAGACTAACTCAAGCATACAAAGGCATCAAATTGAAAGAAACATTTAAACACAGTTTACTGAATCTCAAAACTCTCTGAATATACTCAGTGTGAAACATAAGTTTTAATAAAATATCTGAAACTGAAAGACTCTCCAAAACTATTTATCTATGAAGCCTCTAATGTATACAAGGATCAGTGTTGGGACAAAGACCCGTGACTCCTCAAGAGAACTACTAGTATCAACTCATAAAAATTGGAGTCCTCCAGAAGCAAGGAGGTCTTATTCAAAAGCTGACGAAATGATCTCCACGGACTCTTGTTGAGGATTCTAAGAACCTGTATCTGCATCATTAAAAGATGCAGGTCGAATGACATCAGTACATTGAATGTACGAGTATGTAATATAGCTGAATAACAAATAACTTAATGAAAGGACTATAGTAGATATAGATATATACTCAACTGAATGTAAAGAAATAAAGAAGTGAAACCATTAAAACTTTGTAAAATACTTACTCATCTATGAACTCAACATATGAAGTGATATAATTAAAATATACTTTTAACTCTATTTGGAAGATTCTCTAGCTGACAACCATCACTATGAGCTACGTGATGATACAACATCTCGCCCACGCTGCCAGAACTGTCATATACCTTGACGGGGTCTAGAATACCTCAACTAAGTGGATCTACTAAGCTATACTTAAAAGCAACAAGGAATCATCTAAAAAGTATGACCCTTTACCCATGTTGGCTTATACGGTTTATGAGGATTTTGAGTTGTCTGAACTCATCCCCATATCGGTGCTCAATACTACTCCCAATAATATATAGTCATGCTCAATGTTTAAGAACATATTCTTCCTCTGGTTTGAGATAATTTCTCAAACTATCCTCGTAAAAGAGGTAACTGCTCTTGAAATATCTTTGAACTCATAACTCATTTAGAAATCAAAGTTTCTATTTTATTAATATAAAAATTGATACCTTTGGGAATACTTAGTTCCCTTATACTCTTACTCAATTCATACATGAAAACTCTTTCTTAAAAATATATCAAAATCATATTGTAATATGATCATTGATGACTCGGGAAGTCATACTGCATAAACATTGATGGTATATCTAGATACCATTCTGCTTAAACATTGATGGCATACTCGATTGTCATACTAATCATGTTTTAGAAACACTTTTTCTCAAAACTCAGTTTAAAACTCAAATATTGGCTTTAAAAAGCTTCTAAAGATTTATAACTCAATTAATAGGGTTCATGCGTAATTATGGGCATGAACCACTCAACTCAGGGATCTTAATGTCAATATGGAAACTCGATACTCATAACTCAACGATACTACTCATCTCAAAAATACTCAATTCACAGGGTTCATGCTGAAATATAGACATGAACGAATCAACTCAAGAATCTTAATGCATGACATATAGCAATTCAAAAATTAGGAATAGAATTTCAAAAAGAAACAGGAACTCGAGAACTCAAAATCAACTCATCTCAAGAATACTCAAATCTAGGGATAGAATCCTAGATTACTTTTTTACTCATTTGAAAGTAGATGTAGGGCGTGATGACGAACTAGTCCAACACTATGATAGGCTTACTTACTTGGAAGAACAAGGTACGTAAAGAATCTTGAAGAAGAACTTGATTAGAAGCCTTGAAACCCTAGCTTGAGGGTAAACAATCAAGAAAACCTTTCTTGAGATTCTTGAATTAGTTTTTTGAAATCTCTATGGCCAAGAATTATGATTTTTATTAGTGATTCATAATTGTATGGAGGAATTTGAGTTGGAAAGAATAGAATTCTTGGAGAAAAACTTACCTTGAAGAAAAATCTTGAAAACGATTGAAAGAATCTTGAATGGAGTCTTCTACTTTGATTTTTTCGTAGGGTTTTGAGAGAGAAGAGAATGGGGGATTAAAGGATGAAAATTTGATTGTTTTTTGCCTTTAATTAGTCAAGAAATTTGTTTAGGGTTTTCTTAGAGGTAAAAAGACAAAAACTACCCCTTTTAATATTTTCCCGTCGGCTAATTCGTCACTCATTGTATCAGGTTAATAAAATTGTCGTAACTTTTTACTCAAAACTCAGATTGTTGCGAAATTAGTGTCATTTGAAAGAAGATTCAAATACCTTTAATTTGATAGGTTATGGGCCATGTAACTCTTTATATTCTAAGAGATATGGTCGTTTGAAGTTGACCCAAGTGGAATCTTACATCAAAACTTAATCGGTATGGAAGCTTTCAACTCAACTTTTTCCTAGGGGATTCTAGTGACCTTAATTCATAACCAAATTCATTCTCACACTAAAGAATTGAAATTTACACATATGGGAAATTGAAGAATCATCAGTACAATCATATTCACAAATGAAAATGGTTAGAGTCTTAACTTAGAAATTTTTGGGGTGTTACAGCGCGCTTCACACTCATGAACAAGACTCTACTCAACATGGATTGTTAGCATCCTAGGACCTTTCTAAACCTTGTACTCTGAATACCAAGTTTTTCATGACCCAAAGTACACCCTAGATATGACATGTCGTATAAGACCCCGAGAGGCCTTAAACAAGACACTTGACATACATCCAACACAATATAATAGACAAAAGTATAAAGTCTCATATTATTTAAGAGATTGACATAAAAGAGAAAGTCTAACATAGTCTCGACAAACCAATCTAATACATCAAAAGAAGTGGTCGGGACGTAACGGGTACACCACGTACAATATCAAAACTAAAACATAAGAAAATAAAGTAAAGGTTACATGGTCCTCGGAACATGAGGACTCACCAAATCTTCAAATATAGCATATCTGAATCTAGCCACGAGCGGAGGAGAGGTAGCGTCACATTCTATATTATAAGACAATGTAGGCACAAGTATGCATTAGTACATGAAATATACTAAGTATGAGGGATATGCATAAACATGAAAACATAACTATAAAGGGACGTAATAATAAGAAAACATGATATGCATGATAGCAAAGCATAGTAAAATATTTAAAGCAGAATCGTAACTATGAACATGGTCAATGCATCATAGAATCATATGAAATCTTCATAAAACCTTAGAAAGTAACTTAGATCATTTTGTGAAATATTAGCTTTAACTGACAATAGACCATATGATCTATAACATGGATCTGATGTAACTCCCTACCGAGAAGGGAGAGTCTACTTGCCAGGGTATGACTCTGTATCATAAAACATGCTATTTGTGGACCCACTATCTAGGTCATTTAAGACAATTTAATGGGGGCATGTAGTTTGGAACGAGAGGTTACTACTAGAGACTACCCTATTTGAGCCTCCACCTCAAAGTTCACTCGGTGCTAAGTTAAATTCCAACAGTATAGTCAATTTCATAAACATAATCATCAAACATGGAAAAGTACAATTTAGTTACTAATCCAAGCTTAAATCATTATAGAGTAGCTTCTTAAACCATATGTGAGAAAACCATTCACTAATCATGATTTCTTAATGTGAGAAAACTATGTGTGAGAAAACCTTTCACCATTCATGATTTCTTAATGTGAGTGTCACGCCTCAAGGCTACCCCCTTGACGTAAACATGGGACCTAGGATCACGAGTGATTCCAAGCTAACCCTGAGCTGGCATATCATAAGCATACTAAAAGATACTGAATAAAGAGATACTATACGGAAGCTTAAAACGGTAATTAACTGAAAGATGGGGAATACCCAACTAGTATGAATATATGAAAATGTACTGAGAGTTCAATAACAACTGAAAGATCAAACTCAAATCTAAAGCTGAATCTAATACTATGTCTGAAAAAAACTCTACTGACTAAAGTTGTTGGGACATGTCCCAGCTAACTCTAGCAAAACTGAAAATGAATATAAGAAACATGTTTATTGTCCTTGGAGTGTGAGGACTCACCACTGAAGCTGCTGAAATGCGGATCGGGAACCTATCTATGAGTTATCTGGATGCCGAGTACCTGAACCTACATCATAAAAGGATGTAGCGCAGAGTATGCGTCAGTACTTGAAATGTACTGAGCATGCAGGATATAGAATATAGCTGAACAAAATACATAAACTGAACAGAGCATACTGAGCAATGATATAATCTGAACTGAATGTAAATGCTGAAATATTCTGAAGACTGAGCTAAATGCAATGACCAAGTACAAATCTTGAATTTAAGATGTTGAGACTGAATACTGAAATATAACTGAAAAACTGGTCAAATGCACTAGAGTCTGACAGTGGAAGCTACTATTAACCGACAAAAAACCATGTGAGCTAAAAGTGGAGTCCGATGTATATGCCCCATCGAGAGGACCCAATATACCTGGCCAGGGGTATAAAGGCATGACTAGCGTGATCACTAAATCTGATGCCCAACAGAGGGGACTTATAACCTACGGGGGCACGTAGTTCTGGGACTATGAGGGTACGCTGAACCCTAGTCCAACTTGGTGCTAAGCCTACTTCCAACTAGATTGTGTATGACACAACTTAACTGAAATACTGGATTAGCTCAATATTCTGATATGCTAACTGAGAATGCAACATTTAAGTATTGATAATGAAACATTCGAAATCTGAGGCTTGTATATCTATTTATCTGACGTAGCTAGTGTAATTCATGAACTAAATGAATCTACACTACTAGGGTTCTGAGTCCCATGCAAGGAACTAAGCAATGATTCCACGAAGACATGATAAGTTGAATAAGAATACTATAATAGCTAAATCACACCCAATATCTAAGGTTTTAGAAACCCTAGGTCTAAGCAAGATATAACGAATTAAGAATCTGACTGAATTCTAGGGACATAGTGGAAGAAAGGAATCCACTAGTGAAATCCCACATACCTGGTGAAGAATTTCACGGAGAAATCTTTCAATTTCGGGGCTGGAATTGAAGAAAACCTGTTTCTTTCTTGGGGAAAAACTGGTCGACTCTTTCTTCTCTTTTGCTCTATGTTTTTGATGAATTTTGGTGAATGAATCACTTAGGGTAAATTTTGACTAGAATATTAGGCTTAAACTGACCAAAACTATGTAGTTTAGGTGTAAAACGGCGTAGTGTAAATGTCTAACGCATAGGGGAAAAGACCAAAACGACCCTAACTTAAAATTTGTCGGGGCCATCAACGGACCTGACCGACGGACCGTAGCTCGACTGATGGTCCATCCTTTCAGTCATCGTTTGGCGTGTGGGAGCTGAAGCTGGGGGTCTTAACCACGGATCGTGGTCCCACCTACGGCCTATAGGTCCTGGCGTGGTTCTGGACTTTTTCAGAAAATCCTGGGTGGTCGACCAACGGACCACATCTACGGCCCGTGGTTCCACCCACGGGCCATGGGTGGCCACCGTCGGTGGCACCTGCTGGTTCTTTAGAGTATGGTATTTGGTATGTTTCGGATACGGGTGTTACATTAACTCCCCCTTGGGAACATTCGTCCTCGAATGAAGTCTAAACTAGTTGAGTATGGAGGGAATGAACTGCAATCCCTACCACTAAGTACTAGAAACTGTTTTCTGACTGAACTGAGTTCCAAGAACATGCAAATATGCTGAAAATGCAAGAACAACTAAAGAAACATGATACTAAGACTGAATTTACGTAAGAGTAAGCTAAGAGACTGGAGAGGAACTATTACCTGAAGCTAAAACGGAATCGAAAGGAAAGAGATGAGGATACTTGGCCTTCATGGCTGCTTCTGCTTCCTAAATAGCTCCCTCTACGGACTGACTCCTCCACAAAACCTTCACTGAAGTGACTTCTTTATTCCTCAACCTACGAACCAGACGGTCAAGAATTTCAACAGGCACCTCTTCATAAGTCAGACTATCCTTCTCAGCCACACTCTCTAATGGTACTATTGATGCCAGATCACCCACACACTTCCTCAATAAGGAAATGTGAAAGACTGGATGAACCGTTGCTAGTTCTGCTGGCAACTCTAACTCATAAGCCACATTACCAACCCTTTTTAGGATTCTTTAAGGACCTACATATCTAGGACTGAGCTTCCCTTTCTTGCCAAATCTCATCACCCCCTTCATAGGTGGCACCTTCAGGAAGACCAATCATCGATTTCAAACTCTAAGTCCCTTCTCCTCACATCTGTATAGGACTTCTGACGACTCTGAGCTGTCTTTAGTCTATCTATGATGAGTTGAACTTTCTCCATAGCTTCATGAACCAAATCTGGTCCAATCAAGGCTGCTTCACCTACTTCAAACTAACCAACTAGAGATCTGCATCTGCGCCCATATAATGCCTCATAAGGGGCCATCTGGATGCTGGAATGTTAACTATTATTGTAGGCGAAATCTATAAGAGGAAGGTGATCATCCCAACTGCCCTTGAGGTCGATCACGAAAGCTCTCAACATGTCCTCTAAGGTATGAATGGTACGCTGTGCCTGACCATCCGTTTGTGGATGAAATACTATGTTGGGATTTACCTGGGTACCAAGACCTTTCTGAAACGACTTCCAGAAATGAGAGGTAAACTGAGGACCTCTATCTGAGATGATAGACAAAGGAACCCCATGCAACCTGACTATATCATGGATGTAGAGTTTAGCGTAGTCCTCCGCTGAATTTGTAGTCTTGACAGCCAAGAAGTGAGCAGACTTAGTAACTCTGTCTACTATTACCCAAATGGAATCATGTTGTCTGCGAGTACAAGGTAAACCTGTAATGAAGTCAATGCTTATAACTTCCCACTTCCATGTAGGAATGTTAATCTCTTGAGTCATACCTCCTGGTTTTTGATGTTCTACCTTAACTTGTTTGGAATTCGGACACTTAGCCACAAAATATGCTATGTCCCTCTTCATGTCGTTCCACCAAAAGACTTCCCGTAGGTCACGGTACATCTTAGTGGCACCTGGATGAATGGAATACCTGGAGTCATGAGCCTCTGTAAGGATCTTCTGCCTCAACTCACCCACATTAGGAACATACAAGCGACCCTGGTAACGAAGCACACCATCTCCCCATTGGGAGAAAACCTCTACTTTCTGCTGATGAACTGCACCTTTCAACTGAAGCAATATAGGATCACTATCTTGTTTTTCCTTAACCTCCGCTACCAATGAAGATTCAGATCTATTCTGAACTACCACTCCACCATCTGCCATGTCTGTAAGACCAACTCCTAAGCGAGCAAGTCGGTGAAGATCTTTTGCTAATTCTTTCCTTTCTTCCTCAACATGTGCTACATTACCCATAGATAGTCTGCTAAGAGCATCAGCTACTATATTGGCCTTACCGGGATTATAAAGCACATTCATATCATAGTCTTTGAGGAATTCAAGCCATCCCCTCTGATGAAAATTCAACTCTTTCTGGGTTAACACATACTGAAGGCTCTTATGATCTGTGAATACATCAGCATGAACACCATACAAGTAGTGTCTCCAAATCTTTAGCAAAAATACTACGGCTGCAAGCTCGAGGTCATGAGTCGGGTAGTTCATCTCATGAACCTTAAGTTTTCTAAAAGCATAAGTTATGACCTTACCTCGCTGCATCAACACACAACCTAGGCTGACCCTGGATGCATCACAATAGATTACATAACCGTCTAAACTGTCTGGTAGAGTCAAGACCAGAGTTGTAGTCAACTTAGTTTTCAGTTCTGAGAAGCTCTTCTCACACTCATATGACCACTGAAACTTGATGTTTTTCTGAGTCAACTTAGTCAATGGGAAAGCTATGGATGAGAATCCTTCAACAAATCTCATGTAATAACCGGCCAAACCCAAGAAACTTCTGATATCTGTTAGAGAGGTGGATCTGGGACATTGCTTCATTGCCTCTATTTTCTGAGAATCCACTCGGATTCCTTCGCTAGATACCACATGACCAAGGAAAGTAACAGACCGTAACCAGAATTCACATTTGCTGAACTTAGCGAATAACTGGTGATCCTTGAGAATTTGCAGAACAACTCTCAGATGAGTCGCATACTCCTCCTCACTCCGAGAATAAATGAGGATATCATCAATAAAGACAATAATGAATAAGTCCAAATACTGTTTGAACACCCTATTCATTAAGTCCATGAAAGCTGCAGGAGCATTTGTTAGTCCAAAAGACATAACTACAAATTCATAATGACCATACCGAATTCTGAAAGCTGTCTTCGGAATGTCACTATCTCTGACTCTGAGCTGATGATAGCCAGATTTGAGGTCTATCTTAGAAAAGCAACTAGCACTCTGAAGTTGGTCAAACAAGTCATCAATCTTGGGGATGGGATACTTATTCTTTATTGTGACTTTGTTCAACTGCCAATAGTCAATGCACATCCTGAGAGAACCATCTTTCTTTTTCACGAACAATACTGGAGCACCCCATGGAGAGATACTAGGTCTGATGAAGCCCTTATCTAGAAGGTCTTTCAACTGCTCTGTCAATTCCTTAAGTTCGGCTGGAGCCATTCTCTAAGGGTGAATCGAAATAGGCTGGGTATTTGGGAGGAGATCTATTTCAAAGTCGATTTCCCTTTCTGGAGGAACTCCAGGAAGATCTTCTTGGAACACTTCTGGAAACTCATTCACTACTGGAAATGACTCAAGAGTTGGGGTTTCAGAGTTTGAATCCTTAACCCGAACAAGATGATAGATATACCCCTTGGAAATCATCTTCATAGCCTTAAGGTAAGAAATGAATCAACCCATAGGCACTGAGCTACTACCCTTCCATTCTAAGATTGGCTCGTTTGGAAACTGAAACCGAACGATCCTAGTTCTACAATCGACTGAGGCATAACAGGAATGTAACCTATCCATGCCTAGAATGATATCAAAATTTACCATTGCTAACTCTACAAGATCTGCTGAGGTGACTTTCTGAGAGACTGTGACAGGGCAATTTATGTATACCTGTCTAGCTATAACTACGTCACCAACTACAGTAGAGACTACGAAGGGTTCTGAAAGAGTTTCTGGACTGACACTGAAGTTGACTGCTATATATGGAGTTACAAAAGACAATCTAGCCCGTGGATCTAACAATGCATAAACATCTAAGTGAAAGACTCGTAACGTACCAGGGACCACATCAAGAGAATCTTCCTGATCTTGGCGATCCTAAAGAGCATACAACCTGTTCTGGCGCTGACCACCACCTGTACCAGATGAAGCACCCTGCTGGTGCTTCTGGAGCTGTAGGCTAAGCCCTATTGTTGTTACCTCCTTGCCCCTGCCTGGGAGAAGGGCTCTCAACCTATGTCCAGATTGACCACAACCAAAGCACCCTTCCTTGCCTACAAGACACTCTCCCGGATGGATCTTACCACACTTTGGACAAGTTGGGAAAGTCATGTTACCTGAAGCACTCCCCTGAGACTTAGAGCCTGATGCCCTACCTTTCTGATCTTGTCGAAACCCGGGGGATGGAGCACTAGCTGACGAAGGTGCTAGGGATGTAGACCTCTACTTAAACTGTGAGTGATTTCCACCACCCGATTTCTACTGAGAGTAATTATAGTTGTATCTTCTAGCCTTCTTGTTGTCCTTAGCCATTTCCCTAAGCTTGTCTCCCTCCACCTGTTGAGCATGAGTCATAAGCCTAGAGATATTCATATCCTCTAGCAGCATGGCATGCCTACACTTTTTTTTCACCAAGTCGGATACCCCAAACAAAAATTTACTCATCTGTGCCCTCGAATCCGCAACCATATGTGGAGCATACACGGAGATTTGGGTGAACTTAAGTCCATACTCTTGGACTGACATGGTACCTTGCCTCAAATTCATGAACTCCTGAGCTTTAACCTCTTTCAACTCTCTCTCGAAGAACCTGTCCAGAAAAGCTCCTGTAAAACACTCCCAAGTCATAGGAGTTGCATCCGTACCCCTGTTTTATTTCCATTGAGTGAACCAAATGTGAGCCACATCCTTAAGCTGGTAGGATGCCAACTCTACCTTATCATTGCCAGTTACTTGCATCACTCCAAAGATTTTCTTGACCTCATCAATAAAATTTTGTGGGTCCTCACCAACCTGCGACCCTAGAAACTCTGGCGGATTCATCCAAATAAAATCTCAAACCCTGGTTGCTGCTGATCCAATATTAGCATTTGTCAGAACTGAAGCATGCTGATTGTTCTGATTGGCCACACTCTGAGCCAAAAGTTGGATCGCATTCCGAAACTCTACATTCAAAACCTCATGGTATGGGACTGGAGGAACAACATTAGCATTGCGTGCATTGGCATTCCTTGTGTAAGCTCTACGAGGAGGCATGATCTGAAACTCATAATGATGGATTAGAAAGAAGATCATACCCACGCACGATAAGAATAACAAGAAATTTAAGTTTTTTCCTAAAACACTTCGTAGCCTCCTTCTCATTAGATATGGTGCACTTCACACCCATGAAAAGGACTCTACTTAGTGCTGCTTTCAGACATCCTAGGACTCTTGAACCTAATGTTCTGATACCAAGTTTGTCACGCCCCGAGCCTACCCCCTTGACGTAAGCACGGGACTTAGGATCACGAGTGACCCCAAGCTAACCCAGAGCTGGTATATCATAAGCATACTAAAAGATACTCAATAAAGAGATACTATGCGGAAGCTTAAACAGTAATTAACTGAAAGATAGGGAATACCCAACTAGTCTGAATATATGAAAATGTACTAAGAGTTCAATAACAACTGAAAGATCAAACTCAAATCTAAAGTTGAATCTAATACTATGTCTGAAAAAGCCTCTACTGACTAAGGTTGTTGGGACATGCCCCAGCTAACTCTAGCAAAAATGAAACTGAAATAAAAGACTGAATATAAAAAACATGTCTATTGTCCTCGAAGTATCAGGACTCACCACTGAAGCTGCTGAAATGCGGATCGAGAATCGATTTATGCGTGATCTGGATACCAAGTACCTGAACCAACATCATGAAAAGATGTAGCGCAGAGTATGCGTCAGTACTTTGAATGTACTGAGCATGTAGGATATAGAATATAGCTGAACAAAATACATAAACTGAACAAAGAATACTGAGCAATGATATAATCTGAATTGAATGTAAATGCTGAAATATACTAAAGACTGAGCTAAATGCAATGACCAAGTACAAATCCTGCATTTAACATGCTGAGATTAAATACTGAAGTATAACTAAAAACCTGGTAAAATGCACTAGAGTCTGACTGTGGGAGTTACTATTAACCGACATAAAATCACGTGAGCTAAACGTGGAGTTCGATGTATACGGCCCATCGAGAGGACCCAATATACCTTTCCAAGGGTATAAAGGCATGACTAGCGTGATCACTAAATCTGATGCCCAACAGAAGGGACTTATAACCTACAGGGGAACGTAGTTCTAGGACTATGAGGGTACGCTGAACCCTAGTCCAACTCGGTGCTAAGCCTACTCCCAACTGGAATGTGTATGACACAACTTAACTGAAATACTGGATTAGCTCAATATTCTGACATGCTAACTGAGAATGCAACATTTAAGTACTGATAATGAAACATTCAAAATCTGAGGCATGTATATCTGTTTATCTGGCCTAGCTAGTGTAATTCATGAAATAAACGAATCTACACCACTAGGGTTCTGAGTCTCATGCAAGGAACTAAACAATGATTCCACGAAAACATGATAATTTGAATAAGAATACTATAACAGCTAAATCACACCCAATATCTAAAGTTTTAGAAACCCTACGTCTAAGCAAGATATAACGAATCAAGAATCTGACTAAATTCTAGGGACCTAGTGGAAGAAAGGAATCCACTAGTGAAATCCCACATACTTGGTGATGAATTTCATGGAGAAATCTTTCAATTTCGGGGCTGGAACTGAAGAAAACCTGTTGTGTTCTTAGAGGAAAACTGGTCGACTATTTCTCCTCTTTTGCTCTAAGTTTTTGATGAATTTTTGTGAATGAATCGCTTAGGGTAAGTTCTGACTAGAATATTAGGCCTAAACTGACCAAAAATATGTAGTTTAGATGTAAAATGACATAGTGTAACGGTCTAACGCATAGGGGAAAAGACCAAAATGACCCTAACTTAAAATTTATTGGGGCCATCGACGGACCTAACCGATGGACCGTAGCTCGACTGACGGACCATCTTGTCAGTCATCGTTTGGCATCTGGGAGTTGAAGGTTGGGGGTCTGAACCATGGACCTGGACCACGGACTGTGGTCCCACCTACGGTCCGTAGGTCCTGGCGTGGTTCTGGACTTTTTCTGAAAATCCTGGGTGGTCGACCAATGGACCACACCTACGGTCCATGGTCCCACCCACAGGCCGTGGGTGGCCTCCGTCGGTGGCACCTACTGGTTTTGTAGAGTCTATTATTTGGTCTATTTCGGATACGGGGTGTTACAATAAAAAAAACCTTTCACAATTTCATTGATGCTTATCTTGAAAGCAACTGTTAGATCATAAAATATCTTTTCATAAATCATGCATAAACTTTTATAAATCATCATTCAGAAATCCATATCTTTCTTCATGAATTCCTATGTTCATAAATTCATAGTCAAAATCATGAATAATGCACGGGTCTTATAAAAATCAATAGGAAATCATGTCTTTTAATCAATATATGTATAGGAAGATTGAAATTGAACAATTAAATCAACACCAGTTAAGACCCAGGAAGATCACATGAAACCATAAGAAATTTAGGAGAAATTGAATTGGAACCATAGAAATCCTTTGGGACCCATTGGGTGAATGAAGTTCAATGGTGAAATTCCACATATTGTGATAATCAAAGCCCAAAAGAAATGATGAATTGAAGACTTTTAATTGAAATCCTAACTTTTTCTTCCTTAGATTGAGAGAGAGTTAGGGAGGATGAATTTGATTGAGATTTGGGTATTAGGAGAATGAATTTAGAAAGATTAATTTTAGGACTTAGAAATCATATATAGGGATTAGAATTAGGGTCAAAACGACATAGTTTTAGGTATTAAATAAATAGGAAAAGACTCAAATAACCCTGACTTAAAAACTACCGAAACACCCTCTGCGAAAGCCTTTCATAGACCGTTAATCGCTTCACCGTCCGTCAAGGCTATCGTGAACCAGAGGTGCGTCTGGAATTTTCTAAGTCAATCTCCATGGACGGGTCTACCATTGGTGGACCCTTCTACTGGCCGTGAACCTATCCGTGAATAATTGACTTTAGAATAATTTTCACAAGGCTTGGGTTCAAAGATGGGTTCACTGACTGTGGACCCTTTCACCTTCTTTAGACCCTTACTTTAGAATACTTTTCACAAGGCTCGGGGTTCAAATATGTGTTCACTGATTGTGGACCCTTCCACCGACCTTGAACCCTTCCACAGACCCTTGCCTTAGAATATTTTTCATAAGGTTTTGGATTAAAGATTAGGTTTACTAACCGTGGACCCTTTCACCTTTCTTGAACCAATCCTTAGACCCTTGCCTTAGAATATTTTTCACAAGACTCGGGTTCAAGAATTGGTTCACTGATCGTGGACCCTTCCACCATCCTTGAACCCTTCCATCATCCTGAACCCTTCCTTAGATCCTTGCCTTAGAATATTTTTCATATGGTTTGGGTTCAAGGATAGGTTCACTGACTATGGACCCTTTCACCTTCCTTGAACCCTTCCTTAGACCCTTGATTTAAATATTTTTCACAACGCTCGGGTTCAAGGATGGGTTCAGTGATCGTGGAACCTTCAACCGTCCTTGAACCCTTCCTTAGACCCTTGCCTTAGAATATTTTTCATAAGGTTTGGGTTCAAGGTTGGGTTCACTGGCCGTGGACCCTTTCACCTTCCTTGAACCCTTCCTTAGACCCTTGCCTTAGAATATTTTTCACAAGGCTCGGGTTCAAGGATGGGTTCACACACCGTTGACCCTTCCACAGTCCTTGAACCCTTCCTTAGACCCTTGGCTTAGAATATTTTTCATAAGGTTCGGGTTCAAGGTTGGGTTCACTGACCGTGGACCCTTTCACCTTCCTTGAATCCGTCCTTTCTAGTCCACCTTCCACACATTTCCAACTGACTTTCTCATTCCAACTTCCAATTGACTTTTTACACTTCCGAGGTGTTACACCCGCCTTGTTCCCACCCTGCACCACCGCATTGTCATTTCTAGATGGTTTAAAGGAGATTTGAGTTGGTTGGAATTAGAAAAAACTTGATTTGCATATATATATATACACACACATACATACACGATATATTACATATATGTAGTAACCTTTATTATGCTCTTGTTGGACAACAGCGCCACTCCAATATATGTATGTATCGCCCTCTTATTTTTGTGAATTTCAATAAAGTGTTGATGTCCTCCAACAAATAACAATACACATATTGGTTAAATAAAATAAAAAAAGTATCATCTGAAACCGTAAGTGGAAGGAATAAGTAAATCTCTATATCAATAATAACGAATATGTGTTGATGATAAGACATGTTGGTTATTAATACATGTTTACTTATTCCAATTAAATGTAATCACATGGCCATGTCTCCTTGTATTTACAAGATTACCCTAAAAATGCAAAAGTTCAACAAAGTAAGATGTTAGGTTCATGTGCGTTGCTACTTTATCATTTATGGAACAAAGGTATCATCATTCAAATATTATTATTGTATTAAAAGTGGCAGACTGTTAAGCAACTCTTTTGTCCGTATATATATCTTAAGTTTGGTTATGACCTCATCTCATACGTATTCACATAAACCACTTTTGAAATATAGGGTTTTATCAAAACAAGTGGTTTTGTACCTAAACATATAGTATAATTTTGGCAATCCCTCTTCATTCTATAGCTTCTAAAAAAACCACATCTGGTGAAATACAAAGATAAGCATACTTAAAATTAATTTGTTGAATAAAAATTATGACAAGAGGGAAAATCGTGATCAGAAGAATTGAGAATCCGGCAAGCAGGCAGGTGACGTTTTCGAAACGTAAAAGTGGGTTACTTAAGAAAGCCAAGCAACTAGCAATCCTTTGTGAGGCTGAAGTTGGACTCGCAATCTTTTCTAATACTGGACGACTCTATGAATACTCAACTTTCAGGTTCTTCATCTTCTTTTATTAAAAACAAAAATATTGATTCATCAATAACACTTATTTTAATCTTAGTCGTCTACTCAAGCTATAACAATTTGGATAAATATAACAAACATTTTCACGCTTTTCATCGCTATCCTTGAAAAACACTTTTTTGATTGAGCTTCCTTTAATGTTCATCATAGACTTGCCAAAAAATCAGCAAGTTCGTATGTGGTCATGGTGTTCAAATTAAGACACTAATATTGCATTGAACTAGTATATATATTAGTTTTGCAACTAACCCATTTCATCATATTTTCGTTGGCGGTGCACACATTAACTTCGAAAAAAAATTATGTGTATATATGTATATCTATCAGGGGAAACTGACACAAATTAGAATATGGAGTAATTAACAGTGCACCTATGAGGAAAATAGGAGTGCCCCACACGCGGGACCAAGGTTCAAATCCAACTAAAGTTTTATCTTAAGTTTAGATTGATGCACCAAAGTCTTCAGATCGTAGGTTCGCCTCTTATCTCATCATGTTCATTGTATTCATCATTATTTTCTTAAATTTTTCTCTTGCTATTCACGGGAAAAAACCTCTTTGCAATATTTTGTCATCCTATGTGTGATGGGTGGATTAGGATATGAGGATGATGTGCTCCTTTTTCCTTCTTTGTCACGTTAGTTGTATGATTTGCTACCTTTCTAATCAATATTTTTGGTTGCACGATTATCGAATATTCAACAACTGCTTCAAAGTTATATATATATACTCCTCCCATCCATTCACTTTTATTTGTTCATTGTATTAAAAATAATTTAATATTTGATTTTACTTGTCTATTTTAGCACTCCTTTTTCCTATTTTAGCTTTAGAATTAATTAACTACTTATTTCAAATCATTTTTCAAGCCCGTTAACAATTATAGATTAATCAATATGAATATCATGATAAAAAAAAAATTAACGGATGACAGAGTAGTTTATTAGGGGGAGTCTCCACCGAATAAAAGTGGATTCAATTCTTATAACTAATTTGTCATCTTTTGTATAATCACAACAAAAAATATACAAATAATTCTCCTTTAAATCCCCCATGGCCCTTCCTTGGGTAAGTGAACTCTTGTGCAACACTGCTATGAGAGTGAGAGCCTAATGCTATAAATATTTTATCATTTCCAGACTTGGGTGTTGGTCCACTGGCTGACAATCAGTCTGGTACAGATGAACTCTTATGAAACAATGTCCTATTACCATTACAGACCACTGATGACTAGCCCATTGTTGGCTGACTTGGACTTGTTAGAATAGACCTCCCAATTCTTCTAAGGAACACGTATGCTCTATCTGTTCTTTAGTTAGTTACTAGTTCAGTGTTAATTAAAGCTTGTAAAACAACAACCTAGTAGTATTTAACTCAAATTCTATTAACTCCGAACTTCAAACTAAATTAGATTACAGTTCTTGCAATCTTATGAACTAAACAATAATTTCTAATCTCCAACACAAACCCCCAAGATTTTTATTCTCCAAGTCTTCAAGTTACCCCAACTCGAAAACTAGCCTAAGCTATGGAATAGAAAAGACAATAACTCAACAACCAACAAACAAAACTACCTAACTAGAAAAATCAATCTTATGGAACAGGTTCTTCAATTTTGTTTCTTTGTTTCCGCAGCACCTTGAAATCTCCAATCACAACTCTCTGAAATATGAACTCTATCTTACATGATTATGTTATGATTGTATCTCTCTAGGTAAGTGCGCAAACTTCTCTGTAGAAAAGCCTACCCTTGAACTAAACCTCTACTTCTTTGAGTCGAAGTGGGTGACCTTTTACTCCTTCCCTTCCCTTGTAGGATTGGATTTCCTTTTATGCTTCATCCACCACCTTAGCCTTCTAACGCCTCAACTTTCTTTCGCCGGATCAAGACTTCTTCTCCTAATTCTACTTGGACTCGATTTGGTTAGGAACATGTTGTATGAACCAGTTCTTTGCATGTGTTCCCTCTTTTCTCAATCATCAAAATCTTTCTCAATCCAACACAACTTTTCTAACTTAACCTATTGGGCATAAACCATAAGTCTGGAGATATACATATCCTTGCATGTGAAGCATGGTTGTAGCACACTCCTTAGATACACATTTTTCCACTCTTGACACAAAACTCTTCATCCTTTCCCTCATGGTTGACACCACTCCGAGAGCATATCGAGATAGCTGAATGAACTTGAGGCTATACTCTTTCACACTCGCTTCTTCCTGTGTGATACTCATGAACTGCTTATCCTTAGCTTCCCTAAACTACATAGGCAAGAAGGGGTCAAGTAAAACATCCATAAAACTATTTCATTCAATAGGAGTTGCTTCTTCCCCCACAAATCAACTCTCATTGTTCATACCAAGTGTTTGCTACATTCTTTAGTTGATAGTTGGCAAGTTAAAACCCCTATGTTTCGCTGGCATACATCACCCTTATTATTTTCTTCACCTCATCAATGATGTTTAGAGGGTCTTCCTCAACCTTTGACCTATGAAAATAGGAGGATTTATATGTAGAGAAACTCTCGAAACCTCCAAGTGCCAACTAAATCATGCAAATTACCATTCATGAAAAAATATGCCGTGACACCGAGACTATGCTACAACAACCTAAGAGAGTATTTGAATAGCTCCTCTGACTCAACATCTGCCGTAGTCGGTGGCTCAGCGCTAACTAGTGGTTGAGGTGTCTATGTACTAATGTTCTGGCCAGAAGGACGACCTCTGCTCCTGGTCTACACTCCTTGATGTGGAGGCATAGTATTGATGTTGGCTTTTTAGGAAATGTCATTGTCAACAGTAGCATCTCTTTGACTAGCAGTTCTCTTCAGAGGCATGATCTTAAATGCAATATCGCATGAGTTAGGAAAATTTCATCGAGTTAAACTCTATAACACGAACTAGAGTATGAAAAAGAGTGGTATCTCCTAACGCCCTGTAGCTTTCCTATTATAAGTGTGACGCAGTTTACACCCATAAGAACTCTGCTAGACGTGGCTTTATAGACATCCTAGATAATATCTTAAACCTAAGACTCTGATATCAGGTTTGTCACTCTATGAGTCTACACCTTAGGTGTGACTGACCCTCGAAAATACTACTAGCCCCAAGAGAACCCTTGGACTAGTATGGTATAAGACTAAATACTGAATAATGCAGAAGTTGAGAATGATAGTAATGGACTAAACTGCTGAAAAAGTCTTCTATAATTAAAAAAAATGAAAGCATTTGGATCAAATGTGAATGGCTGAACTGAAAACAACTGACTACTAGTGTCTATGTATTATAAAGCCTCTAATAACTGAACTGAATGAATCTCTCGGGATAAGATCCTGGACTGCCTGAAAGATAAACTGCACCTTAATTGAACTATAAGCTACTAAATCATTATTGAAGTTCCTTAGATGCGAAGAGGGAATGTTGCACTGTCCAATGTGCCACAAGGGGGCCATGGTGTTTCCCCCATCGCGCATTGTGTCTTATTTTTATTGTTTCTAAACTTCTGAGATAGGTGCAACATAAGCCCAACGCGGGTTCCCTACCACGCAACGCATGATCCCTTTTTTACATAAAAAAAACTCCCAACAAATCCCAAATTAATTTAAGTCATTCTAAAGGGCCAAGGACTTGATTCTTTTTTATCTAAAATCGATAAAGATTACATGAACATGAAACAAACTTGGGGCATGTTACAATGGCAATTGGAATATAAGTGATCTAACTCTTCTCTTTCTAATCAACTGCAAAACTTTAGGAGTCTGAGAAGTATCCATTATTAATTGACATCCATATTGGTATGTATGGACTCATGGACTAGTTGATACTAATTGGTAGTGTACTTATATTTTCAACCAAAAATTCTGGTAAATTAAGTGACCTAGATCTCATTTATTATAAGAAATTATATTACTCATAAGCCCAAATTTACACTTTAATTAAGAGGTATAAATCAGTCGTTTTCAAATATAGAACCCAATAAGGTTGGGGTCGAATCCCACAGGGAATAAGGCGTGAACTAAGCCTTATGCGGTTATTTGACTATTAGGTACTTATTTCTGAAACAAAATGGGAAATGGAGGAAGTTTTGGGATTTAGTTTTAATTCTATTCGTAACAAGTAACGCTTAACAATAACTTTTGATTTATGATAATTATGGAGAATTAACCAGAATTGTGTTCACCATGACTTTTTAACCAATGTTCGGGTAAATTATCGACCTAGATTCTCCACTGCGTAATATACCAGTTTATCATCCTGAGCTACAGTAAATACTTTCTCAACCACATCAATTGCATATCACTTTTATTCTCTCGAACGAAAAGTGTTTATCTCAATTCTATGATAGTGACTCAAGTAGCTAATCTTGCTACAACATAAACTATTAGACGGGTTCAAATCTCCAAATTTTATCGTTAACTATTTTTCCAAGTTTTACACTATTTTACTCAAACTAGTCAAACCCAGGGGAGGTCCTAATATTTGCAACCATTAGAAATCGATTTAAACGAAAGAGTTAACAAGATATACGTTTACAGTGTATATTTTAGTCCATAAATTTCATTGTTTTAGGTTAAGTCGTCATGGATCCCACAACCCTTGGTTGTCAAGTTTCACTGCTCATGCTTAATGAAATAAAAACAATATTGAATTCATTCAAGAAAAGTAGAAACTTACAAGAGATGAAAACAATCGACGATAATGATTTCAATAAACTCTCTAAAATCTCTTTCAAAACCTTTCAAGAGTAGTATCTTCCTCAAGGATAAAAAAATCTCTCTCAAAAACACGATGATAAAATAAAAGCCCTAGAAAAAGTATTAATAATTCCCACAAAATTCAAATTTAAAAATAAAAAGTGTAGTTCCCGAGGTATGTTTGACGAAGGCCCTGATGGCCCATCATAGGAGTGAGTGGCCATCAATAAGCTCTGCAACTTAAGCCTGACTCATGTCGATTGGTCGCCAGTGATGACGGCTCGTCTCAAGGTTGATGGCTCATCAAAGTTGACTAAGATCCTTGGGTTTATTGCATGGTTAACGAGGCAATTGATAGTCAGTCACAGGGATGACGACCCGTCAGTGCTGCCGTCCAGGGTGATCTTTTGTCACTTAGCTCCATTTCAGTCTTCTTTCTGGCTTCACCCTTTTCCTGGCTATCATAGTGTTAAACTATTAAAATGGCACTACTTATTACTTAAGTTCCCGCAAATATCCTCAGTAAAAACATTAGATGTGCCGTCAAATGTCGATACATCAACACCCTCAACTTAGCATATTTGCTTGTCCTCAAGCAACACACAGCCAAATGGACAATCAACATTTGCAGTAGTGTACATATACATACAGATGCATATCAGTTAATGTTACAACTCAAAAGATTCTAGGACTGACATTTGGGCATCAACAAGCAACTTGGCACATGTACTGAACAATTAGTCATCAACACTGCATTACCAATGCCCTTACCACAAAGAAATCCATATCGCTCTTATGTCAAGATCTTATTTGCGAGGGATAAAATAAAAACTCACACTCAGAAAAAATTCAAGCAATGTATACACAATCCATAGTATTGCCCTTATTAGCTTCCCTCTGACTTTTCAGACAACTGAACTAGGATCATATTAGGATTTTTTTTGCTTTTATCATAGGTTCAGGCTAAAGGTGGGGTTCATTTGGTAGTAGTGACTATTCCCTCCTTGTTACCGCCTTTGCTTTTCTCCTTCTTCCAACCATCCTTATTTCTCCTAATAACCCAGTGTTCTAATACCTTGAATGTGGTTATCTTTATCTTTCGATTTTTTTTTTAAACCACATTTTCCAAATTTTGCATGGTACTCACCTATCATTATTCATATTTTCTTATATCTCTACTACAGTAGTGACCCTCAACTTAGGCATTTTATCTAAGCTAAGGTACACAATGTCCAAGAAGGGACCAGGGCCAAATTAGAGGTTTTACAAGTTAAAATGAAGGCTAATAGGCTAGCACCAAACAAGTGATTATTTAGGTTCGAACATTGGGATTAACGGGGTTCTTATTTCATTTGGTTGGTCTTATAGGCAGAGTGGGCTAATTAAAAAACGACTTGCAATCCTTTCCTAAACCAATTTCCTTTCAATTAGTGCAAAACATAAACCAGGCATGTTCTAGATGCACATACAAGGCAAAAATAGAAAACATATGCTCCCAATCACACATGGCTTAGTATGCACTGTCACTTCTAATTGTCAATTTTTATACAAGATGCACTAATTCAAGTTGGTTCATTCATACTCAACAGATGTCATACCAAGATTCTAAAAAGTCAGAACATCAATACATTTCAATGCTTATAATCATACTTGCTGCAAACATATTTATACATGACTGACTAAATACATCAAATCACATCACACTTTTGTACAAGAGACAAACACTTTGACAATCCTAACCATGTCGGTTCTACTCGATAGTGCCTAAAAGGGAAAAGAATCATGGCGACAAAAACCCCTAGGCAAATGGTACAACCCACCACAAAAGAATATGTGTTTCCCTCAATGCATCCAAAATGACAATCATTTATCATAGGGCTGGGGTTACCATAGACGCTCTAAGCATCAGAGTGTGTGTCTGATGGTAGAGCAATGTCCGCTGCTGTCTCTGATGCATCAGTTGTGGCTGGTGCCATTACTGGAAGGTCAAGAGGGGTGTCATCAACCACCCGCTGTGAAGAGCTACTGGAAGCCCCATCAAGACGACCTCTAAGGTCATCACACAAAAGCTCTACCTCATAAAGGGATTATTGTATCACAGTCAACGTGTCCCTCCGCAGGTGCTCTTCCTCTCTATGCCTCTTCTGATCTCACCGTGCCTCCACCTTATCAACTTTCATGGGCCTCTTACCCCCATCTCTAGGGATGACTCCAAACAACTCCAAGAAGGGTTCTTCGTCATCTTCTAACTCCTTAATATCTAGGATCGGGACTGGATCAACACGACGCCCTTAAAGTAGGGTCACATCTGCTCTAATCAGACCAGCTCAGAGACCATCGCCGTCAAATTAGGAACTGAAAGATCCTTCAATCTATCATTTATACGGGCCTTCATGGCATCCATCCAGGCATGCACATTTGAATATGGCTCTATGGCCTTTACAATCGCCCTATCAACAAATGGGCCAAGCTGTTCCGCAAGTAGTTTTAGCTTCTTTTCATGTTTATCCTCCCATTTTGCTAGACGTACAAATTTTTCAAGCGTAAATGCATAAGGTGATACCTACGAAAAAGAAGAAGTGGTATCAGTAGCCTCACCTTGCGGAGCTGGAGTGTCGGATATGGCCTGTGTCTGGCTAGGCATGTCAGAGCTAGAGGTTCAGACTGGCCTATAAATAGGTGAAGGCATAGTCCCAATCCTCTCTTCCAGCCCAAATACTAAGGTCTCAGCTCTTTGGGCCCGCAACTCATGCTTGAAGTCATCCTTCATCTTCTCAAGATCAAATTTCTTTGTGGCATGCTTCTCCTCATCCACGACAACCAAAATAGGTACCTAGGAGCTTTGCATAATCTAGTCACCAGGCATGGGAAAGGTAAAGAGGTGGTGGGTCTTGAACTCATGTCAGGATCTCATCAGCAATAATGCGACCAAAATCAACATAAATATCTGACATCAATGCCGCTGCCAGGAGTGCCTTATCCTCAACAAGAGTGTTGTCACCCCCAATATGTAACAATCTATGTCGGATGACCCCTCACAAAAATTTGGTAGGAAATGTGAGCGCGGCTTTCTGAATGCACTCCCTAGACTATGTCAACCATAGAGATTGACCATCTGTCATGACCTGTGCAAACCACGGGCGCTGGTGTAGTCTCTCTCTCATTCGGTGATCATATTTCATAGTCCAATGAGGATCAGAGTAATCCGGGCCAAACAGGAACTGGTTGATAGTCTCTGGTGAAATGTTCATGGGCACATCTCTGAGTGTGATCTCATGTGCACTGGCTTCCCTTGAGTGGTGTACTTTTTTCCCTTCTCCAATAATACGGCATAATTGGCATAAAACTCTCTCACCATGGCCAGATAGTAATCCTCTGACTTTATGGATATCTAATCAAGCTTGTACTTCTTGAATTGGCGCTCAATCTCTGGGTATTCAAATAGATCTGATGCAATGACTCGTAGCTCATCCGCTATACGTTTTTGATGGTTTTCATGGACATTCAGTGTAGTACCCTCAATGTATAACTTTTGAACCCCTGGAACTGTCCATCTCATGCCATCCTGAAAACTAGCATTCTTTGTCTTAATGGACCCACCATGAACTAGTTCCCAAATGTCAATAGGAGCCTCGCCCTTAGGTGGTGCAAGGGCTTCAGCGGAAACTTTCAAAGAGTCAAAGCTAGAGCCTCTGTATGATATGTCCCCCTCTTCAGACTGGGTGAATCCTTTTGCACTCGTGTAGTAGCCCGGATCCTAGGCTAAGGAGGAGTCAGGTCGACTTAATGCTCTGACTCTGAGGGTTCATCACGAATTTGACGGGTTACTCACTTTGGGGCTCCCCCTCTGGTCGGGTTTAGCTTTGGAGGAATTTGTACCTGTTGAAAAACAAGTTAGTACACTCGGGTGAATAATATCTAAGCAAATAAGTTTCATATGCAAGTGACTGATCTAATGACTGTGAGGTTGACGGCCCGTCATGGGTGTGACGGTCCGTCAGACCCCTTTGTCAACAATGACTGGAAGTGTACAATTGAACCTGCACTTGTGACATTTAGGGTTGACGACTCCTCATGGTTGTGACGGTCTGTTAGACCCATCATCAGATTATTCAGCAAGTTTTGACAATTTCCTGCACAGTTGACAATCAAGGTTGACGGACCGTCAAAGGTAGGACGGAGCGCATGTGATTCGTCAGCTCAATTTTATTAATTTTACTGTGAAATACGCTTTTGACAGTGCCTTTGACGGGTCGTCACCAAGGCGACAACACGTCAAACACAACTTCACAAGCAGCACGTCATATTTTTATTGGTGTTTCGCTATGATATTAAGGTTACAACTGCATACAAAGTGTAAATCTCATAATGTAACGAAACACCCACACCAATTTAGCTTGCCAACGGTTATTCAGATTTCACCCTAATCCAACCAAGTATCACACTAGCGGGTACTCAGACTTCCCCAGTGCGTTAGGATAATAATAATACAATAATGATGATTTTCCTTAAGAATGTCATCACTCAATCCATCATTGCGAATCGTCATGTAGCCCTTAAAACAAAGTAAAATCTTTTTGTGGTTATCAATATATATGTTTTTTTATTTTGTTTTTGTTTTTAGTTATTTACAAAATGGAGTTGTGCACAAATGCAATAAGACCAATGACAATCAATCCGCCTATATCAGAATTACCCACAATGTAAGTACAGACCCACAAAAATCATCAATTATACACAAACCTAGGAATTCCACCCATTTAGCACAGACCCGAACACACAAAATAATGAATACATTCAGAGATCAACTACATATATAATTCAAGTGACTTACTTATATGACAATGAAATCAACTAGTGCAGTGAATGAAGAACATACCTTGAGTTGGAGAAAAAATTGAGAATGGAAAAACAATGAAATATGTGTGTGCCTCCTTTTTGGAACTGCTCCTTTGAGCTTCAAGACTAGGGTTGGATTTTATTTCTTGTATCTTTGTTGTGGGAAAGGGAGTGATAGATTTATACAGGTGCTTGGAGATGGGGGAAATGGAAATAAACGTGGAGAGAAGAGAGAGGGATCGTGGGAAGAGAGAGGGTTTTGAGGCTCTCTGGGTTTTGTAACTGATATGGGGGAATTTAAATTCACCCAATTTAAATGAAGGGGGATGGGTTGGGTCGGGTCTGAATAGGGTGGGTTTTGGTTGGGTGGGCTGGGTAGGAAGAAAGTGGGTCAGTTTAGTTGGGTATATTTTTGAAAACATACCTGGGGTTTAAGTCACGAGGTTTACGGCCAGTCATGGTTGTGACGGTCCTTCAACCCCTTCTGTCAACTATAACTGGGAGGGTAATTCGCACTGTGCATCTAACTGTGGACACGATGGCCCGTCAGTGTCTTGACGGTCCGTCAGACAGTCCGTCAAACTTGCACTTGCACTGATTCTTGAATCTTGGTCCTGCACACTTAACACCCTATTAATACATCAACCAAATACTAAACTTACTATATTACATATTTTATACAAAATTTTTGGTTGTCTCCTAAATAGTGCCTTATTTAACGCCGGAGCACGACTCAGATACCTTGATTACTCAGATTTCATCAAGATATACCAATTTTATTACCTTCACCTCCTCTGTGACTCCAATGTAGTGCTTCACCCTCTGGCCATTCACTTTGAATCACTCACCTTTTTCATTTTCAAGCTCTAGAGCTCCAGATTGAAATATGTGTGCAACTTTAAATTGTCCCGACCAGTTGGACCTCAATTTACCTGGAAACAGCCGGAGCCTGGAGTTGAACAGTAGCACTAAGTTTCCAGGACAGAAATTTCTTCTCTCAATGTGCTCGTCATGGTACAGCTTCATCCTCTCTTTGTAGAGAGCAGACCTTTCATAGGCTCTTAGTCAAAACTCATCCATCTCATTTATCTGCTCCAACCTCATAGTAGCCTCTTCACTCCAACTCAGATTTAGTTTCTTTAGCGCCCATAAGGCCTTATGCTCTAATTCTACATGCAGATGACATGCCATTCCAAACACTAATTGGTATGGTGACATACCAATGGATGTTTTGAAATGTGTCTGGTATGCCTATAGTGCATCATCTAACTTCTTGCCCAGTCAGTCCTGTTGGCATTTACACTCTTTTCCAATGTGGAATTTATTTCTCGATTTGATACCTCTACTTTCCCACTCGACTGTGAATGGTATGGGGTTTCCACTTGTTGATGCTTCACACCGTATTTAGCAGTAGTGTGATAAACACTTTGTTAAATAAATGCAAACCTCCATCACTAATAATTACCCTAGATGTGCCAAACCTAGAGAAAATATTTTTCTTTAGGAAACCAACCACACTCTTACCATCATTATCTGCCAATGCAACAACTTCTACCCATTTGGAGACATAGTGTACATCCACCAAGATGTATTTCTGACAATAAGAACTCACAAACAACCCCATAAAATCAATGCCCCGTACATCAAACAACTCCACTTCCAAGATAGGAGTCATAGATAACTCATGATATCGAGATATGGCCCCTTGCCTTTGACACTTATCACAACCTTTCACCAGATCAAATGCATCTTGATGAATAGTGGGCCAGTAGTAACCACTTTGGAACACCTTATGAGTTGTGCGAGCTCCTCTATGGTTCCCACCGACTGGGGAAGAGTGACATGCTTCAAGGATATTCAACATTTCAGCTTCAGCCACACATCGCCTGATTACATTATCAGCACATACCCTGTACAACTAGGGTTCATCCCAAAAGTATTTGACCAAATCATGCAAGAACTTCTTAATTTGTTGAAACGTCAGATCCATAGGCATCAATTCACTAACAAGATAATTTTCATAGTCAGAAAACCAAGGAATAAGATCAAGAGTAGTGGCTAATACTTTCTCATCTGGGAATGAGTCATCAATTTCAAGTTTAGCTTCTTCTTTCTTTTCTGCTTCTAATCGATATAAGTGATCTGCTACTTGGTTTTCACAACCCATTCGATCTTTAACCTCAAAGTCAAATTTGTGTAGCAAGAGTACCCATCTAATCAGCCTTGGCTTTGCATCTTTCTACGCCATTAGTTATATCAATGTTGAGCGGTTTGTGTGCACTATAATTTTTGTTCCCAAAAGGTACGCTCTGGATTTCTCAAAGGCATACACAAATGTCAGCAACTCTTGTTCGATGAAAGTATAATTCTTCTGAGCTCCATTCAGTGCCATATTTGCATAGTATAATCGGTGAAAGATCTTATATTTCTTTGACCCAGCACAACTCCCAATGCAACACCACTACCATCACACTTTACCTCAGATAACTCAGACCAATTTGGGGCAATAATAGTTGGAACTGAAATTAGCTTCTCCTTCAGGCATTCAAATTCTTTCATACATGCCTCATCAAATGTGAACTTGAGTTCCTTCTCCAATAGCTTACATAAATGGTGTGCAATATTAGAGAATTCCTTGATAAACCTTCGATAGAAACCTGCATGCCCCAAGAAGCTACGAATTCCTTTCACAGAAATAGGCGGAGGCAGCTTCTCAATGACCTCAATCTTTGGCCTATCCACCTCCAAAACTTTCTCAGAAATCTTTGGCCTAGCACTATTCCTTCTTTGACCATGAAGTGGCACATTTACCGGTTAAGAACCAGGTTTGCCTCTTAATATCTCTGGAAGGCCCTACTAAGATTTAACAAACAATTGTCAAAAGTATCACCTACCACAAAATAGTCATCCATAAATACCTCCAAGGTATCTTCAACCATGTCCGAGAAGTTGGACATCATGCACCTCCGGAATGTAGCAAGAGCATTACACAATCCAAATGGCATGCGTTGTGAACGCGAAGGTAACATATGGGCATGTAAAGGTGGTTTTCTCCTGATCATCAGGACCAATAGAAATTTGGTTGTAACCAGAGTACCCATCCAAGAAGAAATACCATCCTCTTCCTGCTAATTTGTCTAACATTTGGTCCATGAAAGGCATTGGAAAATGGTCTTACAAGGTCCATTTGTTAAACTTTTAGTAGTCCATACAAACTCACCATCCTGTGATTGGCCTTTGTGGGATCAACTCATTCTTAGCATTTGCTACTACAGTCATTCCGCCCTTCTTAGGTACACATTGCACTAGGCTGACCCAATGACTATCAGAAATAGAATATACCACACCTGCATCCAACCATTTGATAATCTTCTTTTTCACAACCTCTTGCATAGGTGGGTTCAATCTCCTTTGGTGCTCTATGCTTGGGCTGCAATCCTCTTCTAACTAGATTTTGGTACCTCCTTAACACTTTCACAAGTGCTTGCACTTGCTCATTAGTCAAATTTGTAGTCACAATAACAGTTAAAGAGTTACTTCCACCAAGAAATACATACCTCAGATGGCCAGGTAATTCTTTCAACTCAAGTGTGGGTGGCTCCTCAATGGATAGTTTTGCCGGGGAGTCGGCCTATTTTTTAGATCCAGATACAACTTCTTAGGAGCATAAGGATATGATCCCATGCCCTACAAGGCATCTATTGTCTCCACGTAGTATTCTCTGAATACATTATCAAAATTCATAATTACCGCAGCTAATGTTTTAACTATGAACCTTTCCTTAATGGACGCTTCAATGACCCCTCATCAGCCACATCTATTGCAAACACCACACTTATATCGTGTGGTTGTTTCATAGATTTGCACACCTGGAATTTCACCTCTTCATTGTTTAACTTGAACTTCAACTGACCACTTTCGACATTAACTAGTGCTCTACCAGTGGCCAAAAATGGCCTTCCCAAAATTATGGGAACATCAAAATCAACATCACAATCTAAAATCACAAAATCAACAAGGAAAATGAAACTCTCCACCTTCACCAACACATCACATAGAATACCCACGGGTCTTTTCACTGACCTATCAGCCATCATTAGTCTAATTGTTGTAGGTTTAGGAGCTCCCAGACCCAATTGCTTGTATATTGATAGAGGCATGAGGTTGATTACGGCCCCAAGATCACATAGAGCTTTTGCAAAATCGAATACACCAATTGTGCAAGGTATGAAATGCACTTGGATTTTTTTTCTTTTATACCAGAGACCTAGTAGCGATGGCACTACAATGGTGCAAGTTATTTGCGTGCTCAAAACTCACTGCTCTCTTCTTTGTCACCAAATCCTTCATGAACTTGGAATAACCTGACATCTGCTCCAAAGCTTCTACCAATGAAATGTTCACTGAAAGCTGACAAAGCATTGAAATAAACTTCAAGAACTTACCATCTTCAGCTATCTTTCTAAGCCTCTACAGAAATGGAGAGGGGGTCTGAGAATTGGATGTAAAGGTTGTGATACCTATACTGCGGGATCCTCAATTTTCCTTGTTTCTTCAACAGTGTCTGGCATCACTTCTACCTCTTCAGATACTTTAGGCTCTACCAAGCCTCCTTCATCTACATCATTTTCTACTAGATCATCATCATCAGTTTCAACACTTGTCTTCTGCTCGATACTTGCATGTACCGGTCCCAGAAGTGACTTGCCACTCCTAGTAGTAATAGCTATGCAGTGCCCATCCTTCTTTGGGTTTTGTATGTATTGCTTGGTAGTGTTCCATTATTTCTCATGTTCAATGAAGTTGAGAGCTGCCCCATTTGTTGATCTAGGTGCTTTATGGTAGTTGTGTGTGAATCTACCAGTTAACTCATATTGGAAAAATCACCCTTCAACTCTCTTACCCGATCATATGTGGATTCCACCCTCTGTAATACCTTCGCTAACATATCTTCCATCATAGAGCTACTGGACCCATTACCTATTATGGCTCTGTTACCAGAGGTACATACACACCATTACGGTCATTTTTGAAATCATCCTTGTTTTGCCAACTACATTTGTCCCTGGATCTGTCATATTAACCATCTCTATGATAGTTCCTACCTTGATTTCCAGAATTATACCCTTGGTTTCCTGAGTTATAATTCCAAAAACCCCTCTGATTATTTAGATATTTGGCTTCCTCATCATAATGAAACTCCTGGTCTTCATACCTACCTGCAACACCTACTGCATTCACCTTCTCTAGACTAGCTTCTAGTAGATATTTCATGAGCAAATCCACCAGAGTTTTCATATCGGCCATGTCTTGGTTACACTCGTCCTCTCTCTTTTGTTGCTCTGCCGACAGCTCAAATGTGAACCCAAGATCACCAATCTCTGGTGTGCCAGGCTCTATTATTTTTCAAGACCTCATCATGAATAGTTGCAGCTTCCAGAAAAGTCATATTCATGAAAGATCCTCCACAAATTGCATCAACCATAGGCTTAGTCACAAAATTCAGCGATCTACAGAATACCTGCCTCAAATGCATGTCTGTGAGGTTATGGTTTGGGAATTTCTTTAGATTTTGGCTAAACCTTCACCATGTGTCATGCAATGCCTCTCCTGGTAGCTTCTTGTGGGTGTCTATTTCATCTTTCAACTGTAACTCTTTTTCTTCTGGGAAAAATCTTTCCATGAAAGCTTCTCTCAACTCTACCCACCCAAGTTGTGATTGAGTCAAGTGGTAACTTATTCAACCAGTTTGTTGCTTCTCCAATTAGGGATAATGGAAACAACCTCAGTCTCATTATAGTTTGACTTACCCCAAGAATCTCAGCTGACATGCAAGTTGCTACAAAATTCATCAAGTGTTGATTTGCATCCTCACCGGCTATACCTCTAAACAACCCCTTCAGATTCAATAACTAAATCATAATGTTGGTGATGGTGAATTTCACTCTTGGCGGTAATGGTGGGAGCACTATAGCTCCAGTAGCTCAAGCCCTATCCAAGTCTGGATCTTCATCATAAACAACTATATGTATCTGTTGTTGGCCCCTTCTCCTTGGGGCTAGTGGTTGTTGCTAAGGGACCAACTCTTCCTCTTTTTCATCCTCAACGGCTACCCTATTTGGGTCTTTTTCATTATTGTTGGCACCCCTAGCTTGGCCCTCAGCATCCGGTCTCATTCTCTACCTTTGTGCCTCAATTTCCTGAGCATTAACCATTCTTCTAATAGACCTTGCAAGCTCGGAATCATAAGGACTTAAAGGTAATCTCTTACTTCTGGTGTTTGACATACACTACTTGAGTCACCTGTAGAGAACAAAGACAAGAAACAAGAAGTAAAATTAGGAAATAAGACTAAGAGTGAAATAACACATACTTGACTTAATTTTTAATCGTATTCCCCGGTAGAGGTGCCAAAATTTGATACGGCCAAATTTATACTTCTATTAAGAAGTATAAAGCAGTTATTGTCAAATATAGAATCCAATAAGGTTGGGGTCTAATCCCACAGGGAATAAGGTGAGAACTAAGTTGTATGCGGTTATTTGACTATTAGGTACTTATTTCTGAAATAAAATGGGAAATGGGGGAAGTTTTTGGATATAGTTGTAATTCGATTCCTAACAAGTAACGCTTAACAATAACTCTTGCTTTATGATAATTATGGAGACTAAACCATGATTGTGTTCACCATGACTTTTTAACCAATTTTTGGGTAAATTACAAACCTAGATTCCCCAATGCGTAATATACAACTTTATCAACCTCAGCTACAGTTAATAGTTTCTCAACCACATCAAATGTATATCACTTTCATTCTCTCAAACTAAAAGTGTTAATCTCAATTTGATGATAGTCACTCAAGTAGCTAATCTTGCTACAATATTACTGTTAGACATGTTCAAATCCCCGAATTTTATCTATAACTTTTTTTCCAAGTTTTACACTATTTTACTCAAACTAGTCAAACCTAGGGCAGGTCCTAATGTTTGCAACCATTAGAAATTGATTTAAGCAAAAGAGCTAACGAGATATACATTTACAGATTTTAGTCCATAAATTCCCTTGTTTTAGATTAAGTTGTCATGGATCCCACAACCCTTGGTTGTGGAGTTTAGCTGCTCATGATTAATGAAATAAAAACAATAATTGTTTCATTCAAGAAAAGTCGAAACTTACAAGAGATGATAACAATCGACGATAATGATTTCAATAAACTCTCCAAAATATCTTTCAAAACTTTTCAAGAGTAGCATCTTCTTCAATGATAAAAACAAAAAATCTCTCAAAAACACGATGATAAAATAAAAACCCTAGAAAATGTATTGATAGTTCCCAAAAAATTCAATTTTAAAAATAAAAAGTGCAGTTCCCGAGGTACATCTGATGAAGGCTTTGATGGCCCGTCATAGAAGTGACGGTTCGTCATAGTGGCTGTCAATAAACTCTGCAACTTAAGCCTAACTCCTGTTGATTTGATGCCAGTGATGAAGACTCATCACAAAGTTGACAGCTCGTCGAAGTAATCGTCAAAGTTGACTGAGCCACTTGGGTTTCCTACATGGTTGACCAAGCAACTGGCGGTTAGTCACAAGGATGACGACCGGTCAGTGTTGGCGTCAGGGCTGATCTTCTGGCACTTAGCTTCATTTCACTCTTCTTTCTGTCTTGATACTTTTCCTGGCTATCATAGTGTAAACTATCAAAATGACACGATTTATTACTTAAGTTCTCACAAATAACCTTAGTAAAAGCATTAGGTGTGCCGTCAAATATCGATACATCAATTACTGGCCACTTTATTACATGTATGTTCCTCACATAAAATAACCTGATCCATAACTACTTCCATTTCAGTCAAGTGCTCAGTCTGGGTATATATATATATATTATGACGTGAAATTCAAGAGAGTCGATGTATCCTTGCTCTCTTTAATATCTTTGCATCATATTTTCCTTAACCTAATATATCAAGATTATAAAAAAATATAGAGAATGAGCTATTACGTGAAACCAAGGAAAATTTGATAATAAGAGTTTGATATTCTCGCTCCGCTAGACCACGGTCTTGACCTCTGATTGAGCTTCACAATCTATATATAGGCTAGAGTTTCTTGTATTTATCTTTTATATCTTATTCTCCTCCATTTATAACTTGATTTGTTCAGATTCTTCTACATATGAGATTTTCCTTCCTTTTAAAATAAAATAAAATTTATATAATAGTTATAATCAAAGTTACAAAAAGGGTAATCCCATAAGAACTACCCAGCCTAGAATGACATGTCATTCCTGCTAGTTGAGAGGTTGCCTCCTATCTATTAAGCTCTCAAAAGAGGAGAGAAAAAATGTTGAATATGTTATCAGGCTAACAGATTTATCATTTTTTCCATCCGAGTTAACTAATGCCTTCTTTCTTTTTCCTAATCCAAAAATTGCCCATATAACATTTGTCCATCCTATATAATTCAATAGAATTCTTTGGAAGATTGTTATACTCTTGGAAGACACCAGTTAGACCATACTAGATCCTTGTTTGGACATAAAGTCTGTAACTGTGTTGAACATATCCACCAGTTCTTCTAAGCCAGTATTAAATGTCGTTGATAGTCCTCTCAAACTTCCAAGATGGTTTGTTGCTACCTTTGATCATATAAACTATGACCTTAGAATCCATCTCTAACTTAAGATTTTTTAGTGCCAGATTAGAGCTATATCTCAAACCAATCAGTGCACCCTTAATATCTCCTTCGTTATTGCTGCAATATTCGAGAGCTTCAGAGTATGCTAAGATCATTTTTCCCTCATGATTTCTGATAATCCCTCCTGCGCTGGGTTTCATCAAACTGCACAGGGAGCTCCCGTATGTGTTGAGCTTGTATTGATGAATTTGAGGCCTATTCCAATAGACTGTATTGATGGTTATAAGAGAGTTGTAATTATATGCAAGAGCACAAATATCTTTCCAAGACTAGTGAAGATCAATTTGTTTAAAGTGTTTGTAAAATAATATATTAATCTGAAAATTTATTTATCAAGTTAATGACTTTGTTTATAGAGTAAGAGTTTTGCCCATACCTGCTTGCTCCTCTTCTCTTCCACAATTCCTAGTTGATAAATAATGGTAAAATGTAACAAATGGATCTTTATAGTGCATTTTTGCTATCATGTGCCCACCAATTTCATAAAATTTATCTCAGTGTGTTACTTTGATTGTTCACTGACAAATGGTTTGCATAATAGTTCCAAACTCTATTGGCTATCTCACCTTCAGCAAAAACATGGTATATAGTCTCAGAATGAGAAGAAACACAACAATTGCATCTAGATACTACATGTTGTCCAAATCTGGATAAGGTGTCATCTAAAAGTCTTCATTTTAAGGATCCTCCAATTAAGGAAATAGATTTTGAAGGGAACTCCTTCGTGCCACAGATTCTTGTAGGTATCATTCTTGTTCTTCTTTTGTCTAGTGAATTCTCTTGTAGAAAAGAACGTGAACGCATCAGCATTGTTGATAGTCCATATGCATGTATATGTGATGTTCAAGTTAAAAATGGGACTTTTTAATGATGTTGAACAGGTTATTGGGAACAGTTTCTCCGATCTTATCTATGTTCCATTTTTTTCCATTCATAAAATCTTTGATCAAAGTATTGCCTAGTCTTGCACCTGACTCCAGCAGTAAAGCTAATGGGACACTTCATGTCCAGTTGTCCCACAAGAACATAGAAGAATCATTGTTGATTTTCCACAACTTATTTGGTTAAACAATACTTGTACATTAGAGAAGCTCTTCCCAGCTTTGAGACTTAACCTGAACTCCAACTCCTAGCAATATAATTATCTCTAACACAATACTTGGCTTTTAGAAATTCAGACCATATGCTTTTGTGAATTCTAAGTCTCCCTCACCTCTTAATCATGAAATAGTTCTGAATATCTGTAATATTTAAACCCCAAGCCCTCCTCATCCTTAGGATAGCAAAGATTATTTCAAGCAATTCAATGCTAATTTTATTTACCTTCACTTTGTCCTAGAAAAAATTGGACAAGTATTTATCTATTTGCTTTATGCAACCAATAAATGCATAGTCTGAGACTGAAGTACTTATTATATGATTACAACTTTCCCTCCATAAGATAAAAGATCACCTTTCCATCCACCAACTCTTTTTAAAATCTCACAAGTCATATCTGCAAAGTAAGTAATTTTTTTCCTTCCATTATAAATGAGAAAACCAAGAATATATGAAAAGAAAAATACTTGCCCTGAAGCTTGTTCTTCTTTTGATTCTATGGCCTGCGATGCTGTAACGAACAGGATTTTGTCCTTGTTTAATTTCTATCCCAACACCTCTTCAGATTTCCTTCACAATGTATTAAGGGAGTAATTGTCCCAAGAAGTGAACAATACGATATCATAAACATAGGCTAAGTGGCCAATGTTAGCCTATGTATTTGTCCCTGTCATTTAACTTGTTGAACAGTTTAGATAATAATTCAGTAGTTAAAATAAAGAGAGAAGGGGATAAGGGATCACCTTGTTTTAACCCTCCTGGAGAGTTAGAGAAATGTGTTCTTTCCTCGTTAATGATGATAGAGTACCAAACATCCGATAGTAATCTCTACATAAAGTCAGTAAAGATTTTAGAGAAACCAAATATTCTAAGAATGAAGATTATGCATAACCAAGAAACTCTATCATAAGCTTTTTTCATATCTAATTTGCTAACAAGATTAGGCTTAATAGCTTTGTTAATTAATACCATGAATGATCTCTTCGGTAAGTAAGTCTCCCATTTATGAACCTTGATCGATGATAACACTCAAATCACTCCTCAAAACTAATTAAAATAGTGAGCGGTCGTCATCAATAAAAACACCCAACTAAGAGTCGGGGTCTAATCCCACAAAGAATGGTATACAGTTAAGAATTTAATTAGAGAGTTAGCAATCAATTAATTCCAATGAAGTTGAAATAACAAATGGGTGGAGAAGTCCACCAACTTTATCAGCACTAATTCAAAAACCAATTAACAATATTTAAATAATTGACGATTCACAAAACTAATGGACTCTAGGGGTGTGGAGATCATATGTTGATTTCACTTGGGGTATAGTAGACTTGCTCATTACAACTAGTTAATCACAAATAAGCTAGGTCATCATAATTGATGCTAATCTTCTTTCAATCTCAAAGCATCTTTGCATAGAATCTTCTTTCGGTTTCATCTATATGTCATTCAAAGCAACTCAAAACTTTAAATTTGCGATCAAGTAACCTAAACCACAAGTATTAAACAAATTACCCACTTATATTGGTCTCTTTCGAGCACCATTACAAGATCGAAACTAGTATTAAGTTGACCACCTCAATTCATGAATTTAATCACTCGGTCATCTGTCTAATCTATGATTCATAGTCATAAAACAGAGCAATTCAACAAACCCACTAAATTAAATCAACATTCAACCCTATAATCACATCCCAAGAATTGGGGGTTTTAACCACACATTGCAAAGTGTAAATAGATTATACCTTGCATGAAATTAGCTATGAGTAACATGAAATTGAGTATTTTATAGCAAACCCACTACAAATTTAACCTCAATTCCCCAAATTCAAGTTCACAAAATTGAAAACTTCAACAATAAAAGTGTTCTCTCTTAATGGGAAATATTTCTCTCTCTAGAATGTTCAAACTATTTCTCTCAATTTTTCCACACCCTCTTTCTCTCTCTGGTCTATTTATAGTTTTCCAAATTTTTGCCCAAAAATTAGCTCTGTGTCCCCTTCGACGACGTTAGCTGAGTTCGCCAACCGCATTCGGTGAATCGCCCATCTTTGGTTGGTTCATCTTTTTCTCACTTCAGGTAATCCCATTTGAGTTCACTTTTGTAACTTTGGCGACTCACCGATTGCCACCTCATATCACCATTTGAACCATCATTTTAGCTGCAAGCACTGTCAGATTCGGCGACATCCACTGACTTCACCTTATGTCTTTCGGCGAGTCGCCATTCGTTCCTCACTTCGCCGATTGACCTTGAGGGTTGACTCAGTGCACTGTCAACTTAGGCGTTCTCAGGTTTCTTTGGCGACTCGCCTTTCTTGTTAGGCGATCAACATTGTGTAGTTCACACTTTTCTTTACATTTTTTGCTATTCTTTCAAACATCAATCCTTGCCTTGTCCATTTATCTTCATTGCTGCAAATCATCAATATATCAATAGAATAGGAAAAAATTAGGCATCAAGGATACTGATTATTGAGCTAAATAGAACTTAATTGAGTGCAAATCTACCACTCATCAATTGATTATCGGATAATAACTTAGGAAGTAAACTATTAAGTCTAATAGCCAAGATCTTAGAAATAATCTTATTGGAGAAATTAGATAAGTTTATAGGTCTAAATTGTGCAAAGCTAGAAGGTTCTCTATCTATGTGCTTGAGAACTCCAAAATTAGGATTTTTCTCTTTTTCAATGAATAGGTTATGGAAATAAAGCATTGCTGCTTATTTTCTGTTTAATGGAGCTGAAGAAGCATTTTGTGCAAGAATCTCCCTCTTCATTCCATTGTATGTTGGCTCTCTGTTGAAGCATATTGTCCTGAATTTCAATCAATCTTGTCATTTATATCACCCACCATTCTATTCAAAATTAAAATTTGTAGTCCAGGTGACTTATATAAAATAGCCCTTAATTAGTAGCTTTCTTCATAAATATATGTTCTAACAATCTTCTTTTATTATGAAATAAATGAATATGTGTTTTCCAATTGTAATGCCTGTTTTCACCATTCTTTGTATCAGATACCGACTTGTAAAATCATGACGAATCCTATACATGGCAAGAGTTATACATGTCCATTTGACTAATATTTTAGTTTTTTTCTTTTTAGCATGGAATCAATATTTCAAAGATATAATGAAGAAAAGGAACACCATCGCTTGTTGACACCCTCAATAGAAGCCAAGGTAATTTTCTACTACTGTTGCTCTTTACGGATCTAGATAGGACTTGACTAAGAAGGGTCATGTAGATAGTAAAATTTGCGTCGAAAAAATAATAATTAAGATCGAAAAATATTGTAATAATCATAGTATTTGATTTTAAAATATAGTGATGTTATAATCTCAATGGAATCCTTTAATTCTTCTTTTTCAATATAAATTCAAATTGTTATTCTGCACGACCTAGTAATTTACTGATTTTAAATTTTCTCCTAAGTGTAAAACAGGTTGCCTAACGTGTTCCAACAAAGCAGTAAGAACATTAAATAAAAATAAAATATTTTACGTGGAAAACATCCGGCTCAAAAGGTGTAATAAACCACTACTTGTACCCCTACAAGATTTAACTCCAACTTCACTAAATCACCGAGCCTCCACAGAAAATAGATTACAAACTTTGCAACCTACGGAACTAACTCTAATTCCTTAACTTCAAGTTATGGATATAGATTACAACTCTTGCAATCCTATGAACTAACTCTAATTCCTAACCTTCAAGTTATGAATTCAAATTACAACTCTTGTAATCCTAAGAACTAACTCTAAATCCTAAACTTCAACACAAACATCCCAAGGTATGTGTTCCTAACTCTTTGATTTATCACAACCTGAAGACAACACTTCTAATTCAATTTATAACTCACTGAACTAAGATTACATCAACACTCAATCATAAAGAAAAACTACTAACACATAAACTCTATTAAGGACCGGGTTCTTCGATGTGTTCCTTTAGTTTGCTGGTAGCACTTGCGAAGTCAATTTTTCAATTGCTCTTTTGGCTCTATAAGTGCACAAGTATTCTAGACGACTTCGCCTCTATTTAAGCACAATTCTTCATAGAGTTATTGTTTACTTCAAACTCTTCATTGACTTGAACTCTCTTGACTTAGAGTTCTACTTCAAGTAAGACTCCTTCTTCAATTCAAACTCCTTGCTTCTTTAGACTCCTTCTTAAAATCAGATTCATTGATTCTTTTGTATTGTAGTCGAACTACAAATCTTCAATTCAGCAGTAACTTGAAGAGTTCTACTTCAAGTAAGGCTCCTTCTTCATGTAAAACTCCTTACCTCTTTAGACTCCTTCTTCAAATCAAACTCATTGATTCTTTTTTTTTTTCAGTTCATCACTAGTTTGATTCCTTGCATTTTATCACGAAATTAACATTATTCATTTATTTATTTCTGCACTCTTATCTTTATTTATTTTAAAAGCTTTCCCGAATTCACCTGCTCATGATAGTGTACCTTTGGACCATGTTGACTGACGTGTTTCATCTTTCTCTGTCAATCATCAAAACTGCCTAAATCCTAGTACAAAGGATTTTTATCTTGATATTATATTTTGATGAATTTGATCTTGACTTGTACTTGAATTCAAGGGATTGAAGCTTGATCCTTAATCTGGTGGTCTTGATCTTGACTTGTGATTGAATTCAAGGGTGTTTGATCTTGCTGTTGAATCTTTGTCTTGATCTCTAGAACTTGTAGATAAATACTTGAGTGCATGAATGTTTGTAGCTTGTAGTGAAATTATGGTATTTGATCCGCAAGCTCTCTTTGGCTTATTGTTAGAATTCCAGTGTATTTTCTTGATTATGAAGACTCATTTTTATAGTTGTGGAATAGAAGAGTTGTGATGAGGATAAATTCTTTTCGACCAATCATATTGAAGTTGACATGGTGACATTTGATTGATCAGAACATGTCACTTGTTCATATGGTGTATATCCATTGATATTTGATTTGATTAGACAATATGCTATGTCATTTTGATATACTATATGATCCTATTGGCTCCTTCAATTTACTTGACATGCCACACCATTTGACACGTGACATCAAACTAGACCTCTAGGATAAGATGACTTTAATGGGCTAGACGAATGAAATTGGATTAAATAATTTATTTAATTATATTAATTCATATTTGTTTAGACTAACATATTTTAAATTTAATATAATCTTTATTTTCTACAAATTTAAATTCAATAAAATTTCATCATCCACATGTCCAATCAGAGAGTTTGTGGTTACGTACTGTAACTTGTGTACTTTCATAGATGTGGCATTGCCCCGAAGCCTATCTTAACATAAGACAATTGACAGAAATACATTAAAGTTGCATAACTTAACTTAATCAGAATGTCATTTTGAGTAATTATGTTAGTATGTTATAATTATAGGCTAATTGTGTTAGTAAGTCAACAATAGCTATTTTGGTAAGTGTAAACATTATTCCAAGGTAATATAATTGTAAAACTAGCAACAAGGAATGTATATTAAGAAAGATAAATATAGTCAAACTTGGGTGGACATAAGTGAACTACTTCTAATCAATTTAACAAAAAAATATTTATAAATAAGATTTTAAAAAATGCTTCACTCAATAATATTGTTAATAACAATAGTGAACACTATTTTTTCTTAATTTTTAGTTCTGGCGAACGGAGGTAGAAAGGCTGAGACAACAATTGGATGATCTTCAAGAAAATTACTGGTAATTTCACAAATTACATTTGCCAAGAGCATCCATAATCCCCTTCATCTAACTAAGTTATGTTTAGTGAAGTTATTCTAATGTATATGCACATTATGTCAAAATATTTAGTGGAATTCTTATAAGTGAAAATAGTAATTATAACATGACATGCATTCTAACTATTTTTTACCATGCATATAGATAATTCTATTCATCCTTGATTGTGGTCACAAATATTAAGAACATTTAAAACTAGGTGAATTTTTATATGAAAGATCATACCTTAGTGATGAAAAGGATGTACTCTACTTTAACAATCCAACTTTGGGTTCGCACAACACTTTAACTTGTATAAATTTTAACAAATAGACACATGAGTCATACGTGACATATAATACACATAGAACACCACGTAGGATGCCACATAGGACGCGTGTGACTATTTGTTCAACTTTATACAAGTTTAAGTGCTTACTTGTGCACAGGACGCGTGTGACTATTTTTTCAACTTTATATAAGTTTAAGTGCTTGCTTGTGCACATCCAAAGTTGGAGGGCATAAATGTGAGCTAACATCAAGTTAAAAGACATTTTTAAGACAAAAAGTCAACTTAAAGTGGAATCAAAAGTAGTTATTATGTTGATTGTGTTTGATTACCAGCAAAGACCTACGAAAAGAAGAAATTAGGCAGTGATGGATTAGAGGTACAAAATGTGTACAAGTAGCAAAGTTTACAATGAAAACTATTGCAGGAGATTGAAGAGGGGAGAACTTTGTTGCATGAGAATAAGCGATCTTAACAATCTAGAAAATGAACTGGAAATGAGCTTGAAGAATATCCGCATTAAAAAGGTGACTGTACATATCACTATCGTGTCCAATTTGTATGTCATGACATATTATTTAACGGCATAAATATGCCCTTTAACTTGGATTCAAATCACATTTATGTCTTTCAACTTTGGGTGTGTACAAGTAGACCTTTAAATTTGTATAAAGTCAAACAAATAGACACACACATCCTACATGTCATTTTTTGTCCTACGTGGTGTTCTACGTGTATTGTGTCACGTAGGACTCATGTGTCTATTTATTCAGTTTTATACAAGTTTAAATGTCTATTTGTGCATACCTAAAGTTGAAGGGCATAAATGTGAAATGAGGTCAAATTAAAGGGCACATTTATGTATTAGGATGAAGAAAATAGTTAACATGGAGTGACACTTGTGCAGGAAAAGATGTTAACTGATGAGATAGAAGAATTAAATCGAAAGGTTAATTTTGAATTGATATTAGTACTCCAATACCAAAAAATTGATATATACTTGTAATACCCCTGCAATACTTTGCAGAGTGCTGTTATTGGTCATGAAAATGTGGAATTGTCTAACAAGGTAACTCTCATCCAACAACAAAATAGACAACTTCATAACAAGGTATATATATATATATTAGAAAACAAAAAGATGCTTTTTCTACTTATTCATATTAGGATTGTGTGAAAGGAAAAATTAAAACAATTGTTTTTTTTTCTTCTCAGGTTTATGGAGAAACTGATGACAACATAAAAGAAGAAGGAATTAGTTGCAGTGTACATACTTTAGAAAAGGAATCAAGTGTTCCATTACAACTAAATGTCAATAGAGCAGTACAAGAATGCGAAATTAGTTGGGGTAATATTCTCTGAAACTCTACAAATTCGATATAGATAACTCAAAGAATATTTAAATGCATGTGTTGATTGAAACTCATGATCAGGTTACAACTGCAGTAGCCCATTCAAGGATGCCAGTTAAAGTCTAGCATAAAGCATGCCCAAAGTTAATGCCTCAAAAATACTATAAAAATGTTTTAACATCCAAAATGTATAACTATTTAAATTATGTTGTGTTTTTCACCTGTGCTTACATATCAACTATCACCATTCACCACCCTCTTTTTCCATGAGACAAAGAGAGTAGTTTCACCTCCTTGTTGTTGCATGGAAGCACAAAAAAAATGTAAATAAGCTTGCACATGATTTTTTGTTATCAACAACCAATTTTCACATGCTCATATACAATTACTATTTATTTCAGCAGTGTATGTTTTGTTATTTTATTTTTCAATCTTCTTATACTTGTATAAAATGTTACATCTCTTACTTTTTATTTAGTACCATCATTTGTTGATTGTGAGCCTACAAATAATATCATATTCAAAAGTTTGTTGAAATATGGGAATCTTCTCCTGCGAAAGAAAAGAGTTCATGATTTGTATGATATATGAATTTAACAAAGTAGTTGTTCCACGACAACGAAGTTTGAATAGAAAAGTAGTAGATTATATTGTAACCATGAGAAAAATGAATAAGAAAATTTACAATCTCATCTTTCAAAGGAATGATGAAAAGATGTCTGAGAAGGTTTCGTTTTACAAAACTCAAGAAAAGATAAAGATGATTATGGTTGTAAAGATGAGAAAGCATATTGTCAAATCTTAAGATACTAGCTTTGATGAAAATTTAAATAAGCGATTCTTGAAAAAGAAAATGCTTCTAAATACTATATATTGTTGTAGAACCTAAAATTTATTTTACAATGAATATAATTGAGAAAATGGTAAAGAAGCACTCCTCATGTTACTGAGAAATCGTCAATAGAGGAGAGCATTAGTGAAGATGAATGTTTGATGAAACTGATGAAGTTTATTCTAATGAATATAAGTAAAATGACAACTTCAATCTCAAGAAGAAAACATCTTCTAAAAATACAAGGAGCAGAGAAAATGAGAATATAAGGGTCTTCCTTAAAAGAATAAATAAAAACCATCCAAACTCTATAGAAGAATGTTGTTATGCAATTTTTGAAGAGACGAGGAACAAAAAAATTGAGAAATGAAGAATATCTTATGGATTTCAACTACAAAGTTCAAGGGGAGTATTGTGATGTGAACCTTGTCTTGAAAGAAAAATAAAACTTTAATTTGTGAGATACAAGAATTTAGTTAACTTGTGGATTTAAGAAAATAATAATATAAGGAGACTTGTATAGTTAACTACATGTATTTGAGAAAAATGAAGATGAATATAATTAAGGAAACACTACATAAAATAGACCCAAAAAATGAAAGTAATAACGTGAATCGGCCGATCCCAAAGTAATTTATGGAAATACCCCATTGTTATGATGCAAGAATGGACTCAGAAGCTTAGAAAGAGTGTACTGCGTGCTTGAGGTGTTGTACCTAGTCATTAAGTTGGTTAGGTTTTCATTTTAGAAAAATAGTTTCATATTGTTCAGTTTAGCCCAATAAGTTTTTAAAGTCAATTTCTATTATTTTCCAAGTTGCCCGATATGTTTGAGGATTGAACACTTTAGGTCCAATGCTGATAATCATGTTTTGTACTGTCTCCAAGGCATGCCTTAGATATTTAAGCATTGTAATTATCCTTGTTGCAGTTTATACATATAATTGTTTAGCTAAATAGAAAATAGATTGTCTCTTACTCTTTTCCTTTTTCTCTTTCTTTACTATTCGTAGCTTCTTTGTTGTTTCATTTCTATTTTATTATTTTTTCATTGCTTTCTAAGCTTAATTGCATAGTTTGATATCAGAGCACACTCTTAAGCTATGTGGGTAGACTAATGGCTGAAGGTAGAGAAATTAAGGACATTCTTGAAAGAATGACCATGAAGTTAGCTCACTTCTCAGTGAAGTAGAATCAAATAAAAGACCAATATGAAAAATCTTTTGTTGAGCTTAAGGAATCCTTAGCGACTGTGAAAAAGGGGGATGCAGATAAAGCTACTAAGAAACTGAAGGAAGTGGTGAGGTCTATACTCCTTCTGGCCAACCCATGAATTGGGTATCTGCTTCACACACAGGAGGAACACCTGCTATGGTTACACCTAGTGGATATCAGTTTGGAATGGGTTCTTGACCCCATTTTCAAACACCATTAGGAGGACCTATACATCAAAACTTTGCTATGGGGGGGGGGGGTAGGATTTGCAGGGCCTATGGGGCCAGGAACTTCAACCCCATACCAAAGGCCTATTAGAGCATCAACTCAGATACCTTATGCAGGGTTTCATGGCCAGATACCAATAGGAGGTCTTGGAGGAGGAGCACCCCAACCTAAATTTCAAGGTCACTTCACTCACCATATGTCTAGGGAATTTCTAAGGTTCAATGGAACATATCTAAGGTCTTGGGTCTACAAGGTGGATCAATTATTTTCTCCGGATGAGATACCTCAAATTCAGAAGGTAAGAGTTGTTTCACTATGTTTTGATGATTTAGCTATAAAATGACACCTAGCTTACATCAAGAGTAGGCAAAACCTGTCATTATCCTACTTGGGATGAGTATATGTATGCTCTCATGGACAGATTTGGAGCTGAGTTTAAGGCTTTCATGTCCAAACTTAAATTGTTTTAACAGATTGGATCTATCAAGGATTATCAAAATGAGTTTGATAAGATCATGACTAGGCTAACAATCCTTCTGGAGTATGCTATCATTAGTTTTATTACTGGTTTGAGATCTCAGATAGGTCTTACTATTAAGCCATTTTCTCTTCCTCAAGCTTATCAGTTTGCTAAAAATACCGAACCTCAAGTTTAGGCTCAACTTAAGCTTATCAGATTCTCTTCCTCTGCTAGTGGTTCTCAGTACAAGAGTAACTCATACAAATCCTTTTCAAAGGGTATGGATCTAGGAAGGATTATGACCAGGCTAATGGGGAATCACATCTAAATTTGAATAAGAACAATAGCAAGAGATTATCATTTCTAAGATGAATGAGAGAAGATAAAAGGATTTGTGCTTCATAAGTGATAAAAAAAGTTCTTCCCTTGGTACAAATGTGGAGGATCAAACTAATTGTATCTAATTGAGATTGAAGATGAGAAGGAGGACCATGAAGAAAGAGAGGTGAAAATAGATGACCCTGAGACAAAAAAAGAGAGGATAAAGAGGGAGTTTTGTGAAATTTCAGTGCATGCATTCTATGGAATTCCTACCTACCACAGTTCAAGAGTGGAAAGGCATTGCCAGAAGAGAGCAATGAACATTTTGATTGATCTTGGTAGTTCTCATAACTTCATGGAGGAAGGTTTTGCAAGGAAACTCCAAGGAGATGTTAAAGCTGTGAGAATTCATGCTATTAATATAGCAGTTGGTCATGGCAGGCATACAAATGAGTTGTGTAAATCCTTTTCTTAGATGATGCAGGGTATGGTGTATACAACTACCTTTCTATTGATACCACTTAGTTCTTGTGACTTAATCTTAGGAGTAGAATGGTTGCTTCCTTTGGATGATCTAAGGATGAATTTTTAGGAATTGACACTGGCTACACTTATCAGGGACATGATTACATGTTGAAGGGAGTTGTAAACAAGGTAAAGAATGTGGTAGCCAAGAAGTTGGATAAAATGGTTAAGGTAGGTGGTCATCTATTCTCAGGGTAATGCTAGTAGAGGAAGAATTGAAGATGAAATCAATAGTACAAGAGGCAATCTTGGCCATCACTGAAGAATATCCTTAGTTGTTTGATGATTCAAAGGGGTTACTACCATCCAGAGGACCATTTTATCACAAGAGACCTCTATAATTTGGAACTAATCATGTGAACTTAAGGCCTTATAGATATTCATCAACACATAGAAGGATGTTATTGAGAAATTGATCGCAGAAGTGCTTGATCAAGGCATTGTAGAACCCAGTTCAGTCCATATTTTTCACCAGTGGTGCTGGTTGGCAAGAAAGATGAGAGTTGGAGGTTGTGTGTTGATTATTAAGGGCTCAATAAGGAAACAGTTAAAGACAAATTCCCGATCCCTATTATAAAAAAGCTCCTGGAAGAACTAGGTGGCTCTAACATCTATTCTAAGATAGATTTAAAGAGCAGGTTATCATCAAATAAAGATGGCCAACGAGGACATTGTTATGACAACCTTCACAACACATGCAAGCCATTGTGAGTATTTTGTCATACGCTTTGGGCTATCCAATGCTCCATCCTCCTTCCAAAGTTTGATGAATCATGTGTTTAAAGAGCACATTAAGAAGTTGATATTGGTCTTGGTTGATATTCTAGTGTTCAACAAAAGTTTAACTGAACACCTGGTTCATCTTAGAATGACCTTTGAATTACTGATGAACCACAAGTTGTGTGTGAGGCAAGACAAATTCTGTTTTGGGGCCAGTGCGGTTGAATATTTGGGACATGTTATATCTACTAAAAGGGTGGCAGCTGATCCAAGAAGATAAATGTTGTCAGACAGTAGCCATTACCTAAGAATTTGAGGAAACATAGGGGGTTCATAGGATTGAAAGGTTATTCTAAGAGGTTTATCAATCACTATAGAGTAATTAGCAATCCTTTGATTAATACACTGAATAAAGACAGGTTCAAATGGTATGAAGGGGCATCTCAAGCTTTTGAAAAGCTGAAGGAAGCACTAACATTAGCACCTGTTTTAGCTTTGTCAAATAACTCTGTTGTGTTCATTGTGGAAACAAATGCATGTGACTATGGAATTAGAGATATACTAATGCAGGAAGGACAACTAATAGCCCATCTCAACAAAGGTCTATTTGTGAGGCACCAAGGATTATCTGTGTACAATAAGGAACTATTGGCTTTGGTCTTAACTGTGACTAAATGGACACAATACTTGATGGGGAAGAAGTTCATTATGAGAATTAATCAAAAGGAATTGAAATTCTTACTAGGTCAGAAGCTACATACATGTTCTCAGATGAAAGGATTGCTTAGTTGATGAAACTACATTTTGAGATTGAGTACAAGAAGAGAAGAGAGAATAAGGCAGCAGATTCCTTGTCCACATTGCAGCTAGGAGAGGTGACTACAATGGTTGTGATTCCTGGAATGACTAAATATTTTGACAAATTAGGAATAGTTGGGCTGAAGGTCCTACTATCAAGGAGCTTTTGATCCAGGTAAAGTCTCAAAAAGAGGGGGTCAAGGAGTTTACATTTGTGAATCAACAACTCAGGAAAATCCAGTGTTGAGAAAAGAGATCCTCATAATCTGACATGAGAAACTTGTTGGTGGGAACTCTGGTATTGAGAACACATACAAGAGAGTTTTTAATATTTTCTATTGGCAAGGATAAAGAGAAGATGTGACAATGATGGTAAGGAGTTGTGCAACTTGCAAAAGGAGCAAGTATGACAGTGCTGCCTACCCAGGTATCCTCCAACCCTCTAAGATACCAATTGCTGCATGGGCTAGTGTGAGCATGGATTTCATAGATAGGCTACCTAAATCAACTAGTATAACTAATATTTTAGTGGTGGTGGAAAAACTTACTAAATATGGGCATTTCATAGCAATTAGCCCCCATATACAACTAGTTATATGTATCAACTATAGTTGGATCATGTTTACAAACTCCATGGGATGCTAGAAAATATCATTAATGAGAGGGATCTAATATTTATGAGTAAGGTATGGCAGAATCTGGTTGCAATGCAAGGTGTGACCTTAAGTATATCTACCACATACCATCCTCAAACAGATGGTCAGATAGAGGTACTTAATAGAACACTACAGACTTATTTAAGGTGCCTTTGTGCTGATAGGCAAAAGGATTGGGCCAACTTTTTGTCACCGACAGAATGGTGGTATAATACCACCTTTCTACTCATCAATCAAAACCACTCCTTTTGAAGATTTATATGGACAAACCCTACCCATCCATATTTCTTATGTTCCGAGAGATTCAACAGAAGAAGAGTTGGACATGAGACTTATCACTAGAGAATTCAAGATTGAATTGCTCAAGTTCCATATCTCCAGAGCTCAACAGAAAATGGTGTCCATGGCTAACATACACAAGAATGATCGACAACTTAAAGAAGGAGCATGGGTATATATGAAGATCCAACCATACAGACAGCTCACCATCTCCTATCAGACATTTTATAAACTATCAGCTAAGTATTATGGTCCTTATCAGATTCTACAGAAGGTTGGACCTGTTGCTCACAAGTTATAACGTCCTCCTCATGTGGCTGTCCATAACACATTTCGTGTGTTCCAACTGAAGCCCTTCCCTGCACTTCTTACACACTTTAATCATCCCCTAATAGTGTCTTCCCCAAATTGTGTGCAACCTAAAGAGATTCTAAAAAAGAGATGATCAAGAGAGGAACTAAGGTCATTCCACATATACTTGTTAAATGGGATCATATGTCAGGAGATGATGCAACATTGGAAGATTAGGACTACACTGAAGCTGAGGTTTCCTAATTTATTTTCTTGAGCACAAGAAATTTTTTAAGGAACAGGAAATGATGCAAGAATGGACTCATAATCTTAGGAAGAGTGTACTGTGCGCTTGAGGGGTTGTACCTAGCCGTTAAGTTTGTTAGGTTTTCATTTAAGAAAATATAGTTTCATATAGAACAATTCAGTCCAATAGGATTTTAAAGTCAATTTTTGTTTTTCTCCAAATCGCCCGATATGTTTAAGGATTGGACAGTTTAGGTCCAATGTTGACAATTATGTTTTGTACCGTCTCCAAGGCATGCCTTGGCTACTTAAGCATTATAAATGTCCTTGCTGCAGTTTATGTAGAGAGAGAATTGTTTATCTAAATAGAGAATAACTTATCTCTTACTCTTTTTCTTTTATCTTTCTTTTCTTTTCTTTTTAAGCTTCTTTTCTGTTTCATTACTGTTTTATTATTTTTTTATTGCTTTCCTTAGCGTAATTGCATCAGCTGATATTTTTTATCTGAGATAGTGCTCTTTTCTTATTATTTTTTTTATCTTTGCATTTATTTTTTTACTTTTCTTTAATGTTTTTTTCATTTCTTTTTATTTATTACATTTTTTTTTTCATTTATTACTTTTATCTCCTTTTATACTTTATTAGAGATTCATATGGTAACATTTTTATTTTTCCATTTTTCTCAGAATTCTTTTATCTCTCTTTTTTTAAAAAAAAAATCTCTCTTTCTATATTTCTTTTTCTTTTTAAAAAAAATTAAGAAAATACAAAAAAAAATTAACAAAACTTTTACATGAATAAAAATAAATAAATTAAATAACCATATTACAATAAGAAATAGTTAATAAAAAATTAAGTCCACTATCTTATTTATTAAATCTAAATTAATGAAAAATATATATTTTTTAGCCTTTTCGCTTTAGCAAATGAAAACAAAAATATACTTCCTTCATTTCAATTTGTTTGTCATGTTTTGACTTGGCACGATATTTAGAAAAGTAAAGAAGATTTTTGAATCTTGTGGTCTATTGAAGGACCGGAGAATACATCAATAATACCATGTCATTATGTAAATATACTATGATAGTATCATGGAGGACCGAGGAGTCTCACTAAAGGAAAGAAGTAAACCTCACTAATACCATGATAGTATATAAATATACTATGATGTTATCATGATACACTAGTCTTCAACAAAAACTTTGATACTTTGTTCACAAGCTTCTCAAATTCTCAAAAAGTCTAGAAATATTCAGAAGTATGAAAATGTGTGGTTTCTATGTTAAAATTTCATATTTACGGCTGAGGGAAATCGAGGCTAAGTTAATTACAATTTTTTCACTGCGTAAGTCAAGCAATCTAAGTCGGGCTCATCGAAATGTTTGGTGACACACCAAACTTCTCATCTTTTTCTCTAAACTAGTCTTGTTATATTGGCTTTTCTTCATAAAACTATTAAATTTGCGATATTTATTGGCTTCACCATACGTCTTTGAGGACACGCCAAACTAGACTTAGTTTTTACTTCGCCAATCTTTGAAGCACATCGATTGGTTTATTTGTTTCCTTTGGAGTCCCACAAGCACTTTGGCGACACACCAAACTCCTTGGGTGATGTACCTTTTCAACTAATGCCTCTTTCTTTCACTTTTTGACTTATTTTACCTCTTTTTGTTGCTTGATGCATTTTTTTAAACTTTAAACCTGATATTCAAACAAACTAGCATTATAAATGTTTTAAAATGGCATTGAGGACATTGATTCCATGTCACAATTAAGGTAAAGGAGTCATACCATACTGACCCATCATATTACTTGTCCTCGAGCAAATCATTGTACACACAACAAAACAACAATGCCTTCAAATATAGTACTACTTGGGAGCTTGAACGCATACCATTTTCTAATAATAATTTTGGCCACATGATTTTGAAAACATTGACACAAGCATTGATGATCACACACTCAATTTATAAACCATAAGCTTCCAGAAATGACTATTTGTTTCCAAATCAAGTACATGCTGACGTATACCTATCAAGGTTTTTCAATCTGCTAGATCGTTGCATCTTGAGTGTCCTCACACAAAGAATATCTCTTTCTCACAATGCGATCATTTTGACACACAAGGGATTAAAAAAGTCACGCCTTCTAGCACCTTCTGAGATATTCTAAATGAGGCACTTGACATAACCATGACGTAGTGAAATACAATCCACGAGATATACTCGATATAAGTCTTAAATTATAAGATGACATAAAATATACCAATAGAGTACATAATCGAATACCTAGAATACTAATAAGTCTGACATAAGTCTTCTATTCATAAATATGACTAGGACAAACCCCTAAGCCTTGAACATAATCTGAAAACTGAAAAAGATGATAAAGTGTAATAGAACTGTCCATGGCCTTGCCCACGAATCATGAGGACTCACCAATCCTAGTAGTCAAAAGTGGAGTATCCACCTTAAGTGTGTCAGTATGGAGGAGCGTTGGATCTTTTATAATGAGACAATATAGGAACAAATATGCATAAGTATGATGAATGTACTAAGTATGGAAAAATATGTGTAAACGTAAATATGTTATCATAATGAATTAGAAACATAGATATGCAAGACAAATTTAAGACATAGTGAAGTTTGAAAGTCAAATCTTAAAATATATACAAGGTCAATGCATCTTAAAATAATAAAGAAATCTTTCATAAAATCTTTGAAAAACATAGTTCATTTGTGGGATATTCACTGTTAACCGATAATAAGACCATCTGAGCTATAAAATGAAATCCGGTGTAATACTCACACTATGAAGAGAGGGCCTACTTTCCAAGGTTAAACTTCTTATCATTCATAAATGCTAAGGTTGATCCATTATCTAAGTTATTTAAGACAATCCTACAGGGGCACGTAGTTTGAGATAAAAGAATTGCTACTCAAGACCAAATCTCTACTAACAGTAAGACCTCCATTCCAAAGTCCTCACGATGCTAAGTAAATATTAATGGAAAAGACATAATCATAATCATATCAAAATACTTGAAAATACAACAAATTAAAGGCTACCAATCCAATCATAAGTCTATAATAGAATAGCTTCTTTCAAAACCATGATTTCATAAAATATTTATAATAAACACTTACCTTTCTAAGCATCTAAATCATGATTCCTTTCAAATGTGAGAAAACCTTTCACAAATCTTTGATACTTATCTTAAAAGCATCTATTTTTCATAAGTCATTCTTTTCATAAAATATGCATAAATCCATAATCAATTCATAAATTGAAGTTCATAAGTTCATAGTCATAATCAAGTATAAAACATGGGTCCATATGAAATCAGTTTAAAAATATATAATTTAATTGAATCATGCATAATAAGATCAAATAATATCAATTAAATCTTAATAAATAGGACCCATGAAGAATAGCATGAAAACTCTAGATAACTAGGTGAAATTTAATTGGAGATTTGAGTTTTCTTTTGGAACCCAATGGATGAAATAGATCCATTGGTAAATTCCTACATACCTTGATGATCAAATCCTTAAAAGTGCTACAAGAACCTTGAAACCTTTGATGAAACCTTAGTCTTTTTCCTTGGAGCTTGAGAGAAAATTTGAGAAGAAACCCTTAAGAGATATTTCTGAGTTTGAGCGAATGGGAGGGAACGAGTTAGGTTTGAAGAGTAGAAACACTTATAAGGGTAATTATAGGTCCATAACGACATAGTTTAGGGGTTAATTGGGTATTAAAAGACAAAACTACCCCTAATTAAAAACTGTCGAGTACTTTCTTACGGTTCTGACCTACGTTCTGTAGGAATTTCTATGGGCCATCTCTGTTAAGCGTAGAGTCGAGTACTAGGCCCAAAATCCTGGGAAACTTCCACGAGAGCCTTCAATGAGTCGTCAATTTTTCTATAGTCAGTAGACCTCTTCCGTAGAACCCTTATTACAAAAAATTTCCACAAAGTCTAAAACCTTTTCTACGAACCCCTTCCTACAAGCTACACAACATTCTACAGACCGTCCTGGTGGTCCTTAGGAAAGTTCAGAATTTCATATTATTTCAAGGCCCTTCCCACGAGTGCCTTATGCGAACCATATGACCTTGTACGGTACGTAAATGGGCTAGTAGGAACTTAACCAGTGCCAAATTTTTGCAACTTTCTTTCCGAATCTCATCTTCCGATTTCCAAGGTTTTACAATCTCCCCCTTGAGAAAAAATTTCCTTGAATGGGACTCAAGATAACATGAATAGAGTAGGGAGGGAGATCTAATAACCCAACATGAATACATATCATATCAAATGCACACTATCAAGGAGATATCAACTCCAAGCTAAATCATTAACTTTAAAATAACTTTTCATGAACATGCATGCATATGGAAACATGAGAATGACTAAAACGCATGAATCCAAAAGAATGAACCATGAGTAACTAATACCTCAAAGTAGAGAAGGAGCAGAGGGAAAAAGATGATGATATTTGGACATCATATCAACTTTGGCTTCCCATGTAGCCCCCTCAACTAATTGATTCCTCCAAAAAACATTCACGGATGCAACTTCTTTATTTCTTAACTTCCAAACTTGTCTATCCAAGACTTCAACCTCTTCATATAAAAGACTTTCCTTAACTCCCAAACTTTCCATTGGCACAACACACGTCGGATCTCCAACACACTTTTCCAACAAAGAGACATGGAGTACCAGATGTATTTATGCCAATTTGGTAGGTAACTCTAATTCATGAGCAACCTTACCAATACGTCTCAAAATTTTATATGGGCTCATATAAAGAGGACTAAGCTTCCCTTTTTTCGAATCTCATCACACCTTTCATGTGTGAGATTTTCAAGTAAATTCAATCATCAACATCAAATTCAAGCTCCCTTCTTCTAACATAAACATAAGACTTTTGTCGACTTTGAGCCATTTTCAACATTCCTCGAAAAAGTCAAACCTTTTCAATAGCGTCATGCACTAACTCGGCCCCTATCAAAGAAACCTCACCAACTTCAAACTAGCCTATATGATCGAACACCTCCTAGCTTAGAGAGCCTCAAATGGAGCCATTTGGATACTTAAGTGATAACTATTATTATAAGTAAACTTGATCAAAGGCAAATGATCATTCCAATTATCCTTGAAATTAATCACACAAGCTCTTTACATATCTTCCAAAGTCTGAATAGTATGCTCGGCTTTTCAACCGGCACTCACAACACACATTATTGAAAGTAATAAAATAAACTTGGGTTGCCTCCCAAGAAGCGCCTTATTTAATGTCGTGGAATGACACAATTCTCACTTCATCAACAATCATTTTTGGGATTTGAGACGGTGTCACTATGCAACAATCCTTTTTCCCTTGGATTGAGTTAGGTGGAGATCTGACACATTTGAGTATCCAGCTTCTTGATTGAAACTGAATGAGAAGTAACTGTTTGAGTTAAGGTGGAGAAGTCTTTTTTCAAATCCTTCAACACCTTGTCGGACCGTTAAACCTTGTTGAAGGTCCTTGTTAGCGTTTCCTCAGTTCAACTTCCCTCCGGTCCAGCTGGTTCTTTTTGTTTTGGCCGATCATGAGGCGGGACATACATATCTTTTTCAGCTTTCCTATCTCTCCAATTTCCACCTCGATCTTTACACTCTCTCCAACCATTATCTTGATCCTTGTTCCAACTTTGATTCTCACCTTGTCTTCGGTGGTTAGGATGAG